>PVJX010001962.1:10773-142940 GCA_004027295.1 Dolichotis patagonum
TCATAGTGTCTCTCATTCTCCTCAAAACAGCTGTCCATACCTTCATGTGTGTTGAACTTAAACAAAACAAAACAAGCTAAAATCACTTTGAACAAAGAATGATAATTTTGCTGGATTACACATCATGACATTATGGAATCAGCACTGGGTACTGTAGTGTCTCTTTTTCTTCAAAGTAGTTGTTCATTTCAACATGTGTATATAGCTGGTTCTTGTAAACTGTTTATAAGCTCTACACATGCATGAGTCTCTACATGTATATCTATCCTTTCTGTATTAGAGGTAAAAACATAACAAAGCAAGATAAAACAAAACAATTCCTAGAAAAGCATGAAGCAAAAAAAGTCATATATAACCGCAATACAAGGTGATCTACAATGGTTACCATGATGTCTCAGCAATATATAACAACATTAATAAAAACAAAGCATTGGAGACATTATAAGACTTCAAAAGCAAGTAATAATCAAACCAGAGTGGGTATCTTAATGAATCTTGTCATCTTCAGTGTAGTTGCCTATATCTTAGCCTTGATGCTATCAATCATAACAGATTTACATAAATCAGTCAATATAAAGTAGCAATCTAACAATCCAGATTCAAATAAGATCAGTCATAATAAGACAGTATAAGTTATAAAGGGCTTCTGATTAAGCTGATAGGAAATTACAGATGATTACCATAACATGTACTCTTATTTCTGGGATAGCTGACCATGTCCTCAAGTCTAGCGTAAGTAGACAAACTGGAACAGCACATAATCCATCCAAACAGAGTGATGAGAATAACGTAAATTTTAAATCTTGTTACCCAATTAACAATATCCTCTGCCTTCCTTTTTTAGACAATACCTCCCCTTTCACTCCCATAGGGTGCACTTCTTGCTTTGGGTCCCACTGCCACCCTATATACAGTATCTCAATGGACCCTATCTCCTGATCTACTCTGCCTGTGTTTCTCTCTGTTAATATTTCAAAGCCATCTGTACTAGAGATTACAGCCCATCTTTTCTGCCTTATTTCTGATATTCTGTTTTTCTGCCATTGGTTGTCTATTTTTCTGTTTCACTCCACTGTCTGCCCCGTTCACTGAGGCCTCTCTGCCATTGTTCCTGAAATGCTCGTATTCTTGTTCTCTCTCTCTCTCTCTCTCTCATGTCCTTCAGTATTTTTTGTAGGGTTGGATTGGTGGTCACAAATTCTCCTAGTTCCTCTTTGTCGTGGAAGCATCTTGATTCTCCATTAATTTCTAGAGAGAGTTTTGCAGGATACATCAATCTGGGCTGGAGGTTGTTCTCCTTCAAGGCTTGAATTACTTCACCCCAAGCTCTTCTTGACCTGATGGTCTGTGTTGAGAAGTCTGCCGTGACTTTGATGGGTTTTCCTTTATAGGTGACCTCTTTCTTTTCTCTGATGGCTTTTAATATTCTGTTCTTATATTGAATTTCTGGGATCTTGATTATGTGTCTAGGTGTAGCTCTGTTTTGGTTGTAGGTGGCTGGAGTTCTGTATGCTTCATACATCTGCATATCATTCCTTTCTCTATGCTTGGGAAATTTTCCCTAATGATTTCTGTGAATAGCCTTTGCAATTCCTCTGTTTTGACTCCTGCTTCTTCACTGACATGCTTTATTCCTAAGTTATAGATCCTCTTGTCATCCTCTAGCCTTTCAATTGTTACTGCCTGCTCCCTTGTTAAAATTTTTAAGAGATTTTCCCTTTCATGATCACATATTGCAGGCCTGTCTTCAATTTTTGATAGTCTATCTTTGGTTTCTTTCAAGCAGTTTTGCCAATTTTCTATGGAGTCTTTAGTTTCCTGATAATCTCTTTGAATCTGCTTCATGAACTCTAGGTTTTTCTTGTTTTCTTCATTAAAGGTTTCTCTCCTTTTGTGTTCCTCCATTCTTCTGTCTGTGTCTTCTTGAGAGGTGCCCAGCCTTTCTTTTATTAATCTACTACTTATCTCTTGTTTAATTTGTATTAATATTTCAGTTTTGATACCACTTATGAGGTCCTGAAGATATCTCTTTATGTCTGCTACCGCTGTGTTTGACGTTGCATGTTTGCTGCCCTCAATCTCTTTTGTATTTACCTCTCCTGGATCAATGTTCTCAGGGTTGGGGGCTGGGGTTTTTTTCTTATTTCTCCCTCTCGTCATGTTTTTGGTTCTTTCCATACAAGTGTACAGTATAATTACCAGCCTCTTTGCTTCTTGGTTAAGGCTCCTCTGGAGCACGTAGGCTAGGGGATTCTGCCCTCTACCAGCTGCTATCAGAGAGTGAACTTCAAGCAAGCACAGTGTGCACTGGCTCCTCTCTTCCGGGCCAGTCAACCTTTGCAGGCCTTCACTGCATCAGTGTGCGGCTGTGCTCAGGGAATTAGTTTGTAGCAACCCACTGGGTCCCAGCCAGGGGCACAGCCCAATCCAAGCAGATTCCACCAATCTGCTTGGCGAGGGGAGCAACCAACTGAAGCCACTTCCTTATGGAGTTAAGCCTGTCCTGCCCAAATCCAACATGTCTTCCAGTCGGTTTCCCCTTTCCTGTGGGAGGGTCTTATTTCCATCACTCACCGCGTGTTGACACCGGTCCCTGAGAACTGCTGGGCTCCCAGACCTCCGACTTCAGCGCGGCTGCAGCGCAAATTCATAATCCCTCTGCGTGGGTTGTGTGCAGGGCCAGGTCCGGGCTAGCCACACGCAGGGCTGTTCAGCTCCACACTCCGGCCACTCAAGCCAGTCGCTTCAGTGCATCAGTGCAGTTCAGTCGGTCAGATTGCTCTCAGGCAGGAATTCAGGCGGCTTGAGGGGGGCGCCATGCTTGCTGATCTTAGCTTCACTAATGGTAGCCCCGGGACCTCATATTTGAGCGGTTTTTTTAACTTTAGTTTTTTCCTGGGTTGAGAGAGTCCATCTCTCTCTGTTTGGGTCTCTCCAGGGTGCTAAATTCTGGTATTTAAGCTGTCTCTCTCAGAGAGGATCTCTCTCCTGCTACCTACCAGTCCACCATCTTTGGAAACTCCCTACTTGTCAATTCTAAAAAAGTAATCTACTGCCAAACCAGATCAGCCTTCTCTTCTATTTTCACTAATGGTACCATATCTTGGGGGAGGGTTCAAAACTTACTACAGTGCTATCTCAGTTTACAAATAATTTGTTTTATGATTTGGGGGACAATGACCATGTCTGTGTGGGGAAATGGCCATGGTCGTGTTTGTCACTCAGTGCCGCGTTTGTGAACAGATGGGTATTTTTGTCTAATGCCTTTGTTTGTGAACTACCTTGTTTGCAAACAGAAGCATTTGTGAACTGAGGCATTCCTGTATTTTACCCATTTCACGTTGTATTTTTTCCTATTCACAGTCTTGTTGACTGACCCGCTCAATCTCTTGAATTAAGTTTCTTCCTTGGATTCCCATCTCCACACCTCCGTGCAGGTGGCACATCCTGTTCAAGTTCCTCAACGTCCTCAGAACTACACGTCTTAGGGAATTTCCAGTCTTCCTCAGCTTGAATCTTAACACACTGGTAAACCACAACAGGCCACCTCCATAGCCTCTTGCTAGCTAAGATTGACAGTTAATATCAATTCTTCAGTCATAGCAGCTGTCTTATCCTAAATACAGATTCTTGTCACTTTTTTCATCACCCACTTGTCCTTAATATAACACTCTGATCATCTGCCCCTCTGAAACCCCAGAACACTTGACATTCTGCTATGCTACACAGAAATCCTGTTGCCATTCTAAAATTCAGCCCCATCACAGGCCTACACATATGAATCCCTCAAGCATACAATGAAATCTGAATTATCTGAAAAGCATTATAAAACAGGCCCTGTGACTATAGATTCAGCTTCAATTAGTCTAGGGTGGGAACTGACCCTGACTTGTAGTGTTGTTTGAAGTTTCCTTGCTGAATCTATGGTCCCAGAACTCCTAGTTTAAAGAAAATTATTTCAAAAGAGTTGCTATTCTCTATTATGATGAAGTTCCCATTGGTTAGCGTTACCGATTAAAGACACTTGTCAATTCCATTGGGCAATAAAGACAGACAATAAATCTTTTTTAACTCTACTATTCTTCCTACAAGCAACAATCATCTTCATCAGGACTTTGTAAGAGTCTAACATACATGAGAGGGTCAAACAACTGCTTTCTGAAGACTGGGTTTCATCCAAAATGGTAGCCTGCTACTTAAGTCTCCAGGGTTAAGGTACCTAAAAAAAGACTTCACTCTTTCAGGCTGCCTCAAAGTCACTCTCATTTTTAGCAAGGACCACAGCTAGACAAGGGTCCATTTGTGAAATGTAAGATCACAAATGTAAGAATGTTGTGAAATGTAAGATCAGTGGGTCTGTCTCAGGATCAGAACATACTGAGCTACGCCTGAAGATGGTATGTGATAAAGTGTGACAGAGTGACCCTCTTTCCTTTCCAAGCCACAAGAAAAATCTCTATTGCCGAAACTTTAACCTGCCATGACTTACAAAATACAGCACCAAAATGAAATTATCATTTCACTGTCGCTCAATATGAACACATACGTCACGGTTTTCTGTATTGCTATGACAGAAGATAGTAGGCATGGCCTGCCTGTACCAAAGTAAAGCAGAAGAAAGAAGCTCATTGACCACCTTTGCCCAAATTTTCTCCACTTTCTTCTGATGGAAAATCTACCATTAACTGGTTACACCTCGTACAAAGAACAAATACCTCAATCCACAAGAGAAAGGATTATCTGAGTCCTAATCTAGGAACTTCTCACTGCTCATCAATCCTGTTTTTCTAGTAAAGGTTAGAAAGGAGAAGAAGAAAACTCAAGTAAGTAGATAGATTTGTGTCTCAGACAGAATTAAATAAGCTCCATGGGAAATTAGATGGATATAGTAGCTACTATAATATTAGACAGTAAGTAAGTTTAATCCACATCGTCTTTGTCTTTATCCCATTATGATAAATCATAAGAGTTTTCTGAGTTCCTAAAGTCACCTAACAGACTTGACTTGTTCAGTTCTCTCTGATCAAATTTTGGATGCAGCAGGAAACAAAAAAATAAAATATGCATTCCAGGATCTGAGTATGTGAGGCACAGGATTGGAGCCATGTACACTTAAGAGACACACTCTATCAGCCTCCAGGTGCTCTGGATGGAACATTCTTCTCTTTTAAAGTCTTACTATATAGAAACACAGGCTTGCAGAAGAAATCTTTTCAAAGTACAGAATCTAATTGCTGTACCTCTTGCATATATGTGCAAAATGAAATTATGAGAAAGACAGCAGAGATAATTAAATGAAGCCAATTAGAGTTCTGTTACACCACACTTGGCTATTTGGATACTATGGAAATTGAATGGAGCGGAAGTTTACAAGAGATTCTCTGTATAAACAAATAACTTGCTTTTTTTTTTTTACATTTTAGCCACATAAATTTATGACAAACTAGATACAATATCTGTAACAATGACATTAATGCCACTGCGAGACTCATTCAAAAGCAAAATCTGCACTAATGGTATCCTAGAGGCAATGTTTAATACGGCTGTGCTGTGCAACTACAAAATAGAAGACTAACTTATTCTTATTATTCTTGTTCATAATATTGCCATTATCAGTGACTAGAAGAGCATTTGACACATAGTGAATACATCTCCCATGACTGGATGAATTTTTATTGTCACACTAAATATAAATAATAGTAAGAATATAAATATATTAAAAATGTTTTGGGAAGTTCAGTCCCTAGACTCATCTGTCAAATGATTACACTGTTTATCTCAATTTGATGCAATTACTTACTCAAGTCAAACTTAAATCAATTTTCAATTTGTTTTTTGTCAACAGACCAGAAATTCATGTCAAATTAGGTTTTTGGTCAGGATACAACTCTACTACTGAAAGCCAAAAGCCAAAACTCCAGGAGGGTTTCTTGTCTAAAAGTCAGTGAGGTTTAATGGTCACTGACTTCCAAGAGATTGAGTTTTGTGAAGGAGTTAAGTACAAGTGTCATAAAGGTCATAGTGGAGAAGGAACACCTGCTCTGTGGTGTTCAACTGTCCTACCATCAATTATACCTACTCTTTCTTTCTTTTTTTCCTCCTTTCTTGCATTCATTCAACTTACAGAATGATGGAACAGCTACCACACATGAGCTAGAACACGCCGAGTGCATCTGCCTCAGTCGTCATGGAACTTCGCCCTGCCCTCCCAATACCTGGCTGCTGAAGTCAGTTAGCGAGTACCAGCAACTGAGCCTTGCTAACCTTACAGTGAGTACATTAACCAGAGAGGGACCTCTGTTGCTCCACATCTGCAGAAAGCCACGCAGCTGTGCTATTCTCCATCCTGGGATGTACACTGGGACAACAGAGGAAAACAAGTACTCTGCTAAGGGCCGGAAAACCCACCTATGCTTCCACCTGCAAGAGGGTACTTCTTACTCCAGAGTAGACATGTCACTACTTTTATGAGACAGCCTTCCACAGCCTGTCTGTTGTGAGAGTTTAGAAGAATGTTATTTCTAATCTACAGATGGATAAGCTCCAAACAGGGTTCTCATATTTTTAAGTTTTCATAAGCACCATGCTATCCCTGAAGTACCTGCAAAGTCTACCACTGCAGCTATCTCTACATACGCTCGTTTGGAAGACTAGCTTCCTTCTGCTCCACCAAATTCAATCAACATTTCCAAAATGCTTACTCAGTCTAGGTGCCATATTGCACACTCACATTTAATCCTCTTAATGACCTAAGAAATTTGACTGGATCTGGGGCTTGAAACCTGAGGCCTTCACTAAGCTTTTAATATGCCTTTTTCAACTTTCCCTATTAGTGGATAATCAACTAATTGCAATATAATGCTCAGGCCAAAATCATGAGCTCACAGTTTTCATTAGCTAGTACCTTTGTTCTGTTCTAAAGCCAACAGTCTCATTCTTAAGACGCCAGCTCTCAGAATAAATATAGCCGTGCCTAGCTTCATCATCATTACAGAAAGAGGTCCAAGTTTACATACCACTGATGGAGAACTGCAAGGGCCTGGAGACTTGGACCATTTCAAGACATGATCTGGAGTCTCCTCCCATAACCTGTTGCAGCACGTATGAGTTCACAATGGTTTTAACTCAGATCACTCTCTATGAAATGAAATTTTTTTCTTGACTTAAGCCAAATAAATAGTTTTCTTCCTTAAAGCTTAAGGGGTTCCTTAAGAAAAGTGCCACGTGAGAAACACCCATGCATCAATGAGGCCTGAGAGATAAAAATAGAAATTGAAATAACTAAGCCTAAAGAGTAAGAAAGACCCATTTACAAGAGACCATTTGTCCTTGCATAATCTGAGGTTAGGGCTTCTTGAAAGGCTTGATCTGTACAGAAAAAAAGAGCAGTATTTACAATAATGTGGTAACACAAGCAAACCCAAACACACCTTTGTCTGAGCAGGCAACCTGTCATGTGTCTTCAGTGTCGTGGTTTCCACTTTGGGAGCAACACTAGTGAGTAGTACCTTTGGAAGCAATGGTCGAGACGTTGTCAGCTCTGGACTTTCTATGTCCTCACTAGCTCCTAGAAAATAAGCAAAGATGAGCTGAGCATGTGAATCACAACATGAAGTTTTACATTATCAGGCAATACTGTCTAAGGCTGATACTGCCAAGCTGGGGTCCTTCGAAATACCAGTCCTTAAGAACTTACAGCATAAACTTTCCTGCAGTCTTCACTGTGATAATGTGATGTTAAAGGAGTTCTACAAGTAGCTTGGCAATTTTTTCTTTAGTACCTTTACCTTGCATGTTCAATTTCTTCTGCCTGAATTATTTTCCTGTCTACACTGAAATATCCTTTTCATGTTGCAAAAACATAAAAACCAAATACAAAAAACAAAAACTCTCCCACAGTTAGCTCCTTATCTCACACTGAGCTCCTGGATTCTCTACCCTTGTTACAGCCAGCTTTCCCAATGGTGGTGTGGATGCTTCTGGCTCCTGGCCATCATTGTCTTCTCCACTCTGTGCTCCATTCCTCCCAGGTGGATCTTCCCAGTCATCAAACTAGTGATATTTTCTGTTCACATCACCAGTGTCCTCCAAATTGCCAGGTCCAATGACATTTTTCCAAGAGTACTCAACTAATAAAATCTCCTCATGATTGTTTGTATGACTGTCCTCCTCCAAAGACCCATGCGTTAAAAGTTTGGTCCCTAGCTCATGGTGCAATTCAAAGGTAGAGTCTAGTCCAATCTTAATCATTGTAGGTATGTACTTGAAGGGTCCCTAGCTCACAGTGCAGTTCAAAGGTAGAGTCTAGTTCAATCTTAGTCATTGTAGGTATGTACTTGAAGGGCCCTGGCCCCTCTCTGACTCCCTTCCATTTCTTGGCCACTTCTTCCACAGGCTCCTATTATGATGTGCTGGTTTACCATAAGCCCAAAAGGAAGCAGCAAACCAGCCATGGACTGAATCTTCCAAAATAATGATCCAAAATAAACATTTCCTCTTTGTAAAATGACTATCTCAGGTATTTTGTTATAGTAAGAGAAAGTTGACTAATATAATCCTAGTACTTCCACTGGATACTGCTAACTGCCATGTCTTTGATACATCTTGTTTCTTTGGGCTTCTACAAATTTTTGGCTTTCCCTTACTTCTCAACTATGCTAAATCTCCTCTGCAGGTTTATTGTGCTCTACTAGAATGCCAACAGATATAAGTCTATTACAGTTTTTCATTCTATACTTTCTCCCTCACTCATGCCCATGGCTTCAATCAACCGTATAAACAGATTTACATTTACACTCAATTTACATCACTAGCCTTTGCCACCCCTCTCAAATCCAGACCCATAGATCCAATGGACTGCTTGACATTTTCACTAGAATGACTCAAAGACACCATATACCTCTAACATGTCTAAAACAGAGCTCTCCTCCATCTTCCCTGCATGCACCTGGTAGGCACCTTCCATATTACCTGCCCTGCACTGGCTATAATGCTGTCTCTCGCAGATTTCTGACTTTCCCCCCTTTACCTCCATATGGAATGCTCCATATCTCCATCCCACTGGTTTTATCATCTCAGTGTCTCTCTACTCTGTCATCTTTTTAAACTTTCAGGACACCACCCTAATCTAAGCCACTATGATCTTGCCACAAACCCCTGTACCTCCCTTCTTCATACACAGGTATCAGGTTCCTGGAATGAATATAAGATGCTTCTACCCAATCATGTGTGGTCTAGCCTTGGCCTACCTTTTCCAACTTCCTCAAACATCACCATCACTATTGCCCCTGTGTACTAGCTATGGTGTCCTGACCCTTCTAGCAGAAGCCCTCAACTAGTTAGTAATTCCGAATTCAGCTCTGGACCCATTATGGTTCATATGTAGATTCTCTTCTCCCCCAATCCTTATACATTCAGAGGTGGGGCTTTTGGCAGTGACTGAATCATGGGTGTGTGATACTGGATCACGGGTACATATTATTGGATTAGTTCACTGACTGGTTTACCATTATTCTCGGTATGGATGATGGACTTATGAGGGAAGACCACCCTTTGGGTGTGGGTGGCACTAACCAAAGGGCTTGTAGCATGAATAAAATTAAAAAAGAAAAAAGGAAGCTTACTTCTTCCTGCCTGCTATAACATGGACTGTGTCTCCTTTGCCACGCCATCCTGCCCTATAGCCAGCCAACTGGAGACTGAAATGTCTACAAACTGTGAGCAAAATAAACCTTTCCTCCTTCAATGAGTACTGGGTATTTTGTCTCAGCAACAAGAAAGTAATTAAGACAAAACCGTAGGGCGAACACTCCTTCCCTATTAGCTCATAGGTCTTTGGTAAGCAGCTTTTTAACATCGTTTTTCTAACTCTAATTTCATTTATTACAAATTGGTAATTATGCATTCATTCACATAACTATTGACTTCTAGACTTGGACCTGTTTTGCTATGAAGAGTCTAATATAGTGTCTGGGGCATTACAGGCTCTGATTTAGCATTCATAGGTTGGCACTTTGGCAGCGGGGGTAGGGAAGGAGCTTTCTACCAAAAAAGCATTAGTGAGTTTCTGGTATTTCATCATAATATTGCTTTCAAATTAATCATTTCTCAAATTTCTAGTAACTTATAAGCTCAAATCCTGTAACTCAAACTAACCTGTTTTCTCAGACAAGAATGAGTGGTGAATACCTTAAATTCTTTAAACCAAAGAATATTAGTATTTTCCACAGAATCATAAGCATGTAATAAGCAGGTCTGAAAACAAAAGGTAAAATGCTGGAAAGAGTGTAATGTCTATAGTTCATTTCTTAACAGATCACCTGTTTCCTTAAAATTCAGTATACATATACTCATTTTTATAAGGAAAAATTGGCAGGAAATATTGGGGTAAATACAAGATTTGATATTTAAAAAACAAATTAAACTAATCTACTTCTAGAATTTGTTAGCCTTAGTAATCTCGGGCAAGTATTATTTGCGTCTTATTTTCTTCACTTGTAAAATGGGGAAAATAATAATTTACTCTTAAAATTGCACATACAGCCATGTGTCACTAACAACAGGATTGCACAAAAAAATTACCTGATCTCCTTGTTGTGTAAACAACATGGCCTTCCATAAACCTGGATGGCACAGCCTTCTACACACTTCAACTATATGATGTCTACACACAAAACATATATAGTACACCCTACTGCTCCCAAGGCTATGATGAACAACACAGTAGAAAACTAAATCCAGAGCAAGAGAAAATGATGCAGTTTAAAGACCTAGTAACACAGGCTGTGCGAGGCTGCTATTGGCATTATAGCAGATTATTTATAGTAAACGGTTTTCAATAAGCAGGAGGATACTCTCAAATGGTGATAAAACGTAGTACAGTAAATGCATAAACCAGTAACATATTTACATCATCACTGTGAAGTATCGCATACTGCACGTAATTATACGTGCTGTATTTTTACATTTAACAGAACAGCTGGCTTCTTTACACTAGAATCACCACAAACACAGGAGTAATGTGTTGCACTACGACATTATGACAGCTATGATGTCACTTGGTAACAGGAATATTTTAGCTCCTTGTAATCTTATGGGACCACTAGCATGTGTTCAGTCACTATGGGGTGCATGACTTTGCATCAATCAAAGAAGTAATATATTACCTGGAAGCATTCTGCATATACATTATATAAAAATAAATCTTGTTTTAAAAATTTTATTTTAAAGAGAATAAAACAAAAGAGGGCAGAACAGAGCAGATCAGAACAGGACAACATAGGCAACACAGTACTTTACATTAAGACAACCGGACATCAACAGTAGCTATCACAATATCTCTTACTCTGCTATAGTTGAGCATAGTTTCAAATACAATAATATCAAACATAACAAAAATAGTATAAAGCCATGCATAGCGTGAAAGAATTACAGGGCTTTCTGAACCAAGTACTGGGTACTATAGTATGAGATACTATAGTATCTCATTTTCGATAGAAAAATTTTGTTTAAACTATCACACATATTCAAATCCCAATAAGACACAATGTGATAGATAGAGCCCATGGTAGTAGAAGAACAGAAGCATGGTAGGACTTCTAAGAAGGATGATATTAAATCAGCAATAGCTGTCATAATGTTTTGTTTTCTTCAAAACAGCTGTTCATATCATCACGCATGATATAGTCAAACAAAACAGAATAAAACCATTCCAAATGATGATTGAAAACATTGAAAGGCTTCAAAGCTATGAGATGGGGACTCATGCTTACCATGAAATCTTATATACTCTTATCAACTCTCATGCTAGGGAGACTATATGGTATTTACCCTTGTGAGTTTGGTTTATTTCACTTAAGAGAATGGTCTCAAGTCGTGTCCATTTATTTATAAATATCTCAATGGGATCATTCTTTATAGCTGAGTAGTACTCCATTGTATAAAAATGCCACAACTTTGTCCACTTTTATCCATTCCTCAGTTGATGGGCACTTAGGTTGTTTCTAGGATCTGGCTATTACAAATTGTGCTGCTATAAACATGGGTGCACATATATCACTGTGGTATGATGTTTTCAGTTCTTCTGGGAACATACCCAGAAGTGGAATAGATGGGTCAGATGGGACTTCCAAACACAGTTTTTTTGAGAAATCTCCAGACTGACCTCCACAGTGGTTGCACCAGTCTACACTCCCATCAACAGTGTAGAAGAGTTCCTTTTTCCCCACAGCCTCTCCAACACTTGTTGTTGGTAGTGTTTTCTATCTTGGCCATTCTTTCTGGAGTGAGATGGAATCTCAGTGTGGTTTTAATTTGCATTTCTCTCATGACTAATGATGAGGAACATTTCTTCATGTATTTATTTGCCATTCGTATTTCTTCATCTGAGAAGTGTGTATTCATTTCAAATGCCCATTTTTGGATTGGGTCTTTAATAATGATAGTTCTAGAAATATACTGCTCTTTTGCATCAGCTTGACTATCCATCTGTTTTATACATGATATGCTTGATTTGTTACTACGATGAATCATTTTCTTATAAAGAAAAGAATTTTGATGAGAAATGAAAATTTTCAATGCTCCCTGTTTCACAAGAGTTCCACATATGAGTCACCAAAGGAGTAGGAGAAGCTGTGTGAGAGAAGAGATCTGAACAGTAGACAGTCCCCTCTAAGCCGGTATTTCTAAAGTTGGACACAGATGCGGAAGCTACCTCAGCTACTGTTTTATTATCTTTAACTAAAAGGTTAACTCCCTTGCCCAAACTAGAAACCAGACAGTCACCCTGATGGCCTCTCCCTAACTCTCAGCTCCTGCTATATGCTCAGTCTGAAATATCTTACGTCAGGTTGTATCTGCATTTACTGTCTCATTCAGCACGGACGTCATCCTCTCTCTGAGTCCTCCACGAGCTCTCCAAGTTTGGAGCTGTTTGCACCCTGTGCCTCTACTGTCGACTGTATGCCACTCTAACATAACAGGTATTATCGAATGGACCATTTGGAGGTGACTAAATTATGAGGACTCTCGTTTCTTTTTAAAGAATATATTTTCAGCAATGAAATTTAGAGACACAGAAATACATGAAGGAATATGGTTAAGTAGAATTATCTCACCACTGGAGAAAGCATTATTAAATTTTATTTACTAAACTGTTTCTCAACTAGTGCCTGGACCCCTGTACACTACTAGGTGTTTAATAAATGCTTGTTGTATGAGTGAAGAAGTATTCTTTATCTTTTCATCTTCCAGGAAGTTTTTCGTTTTTGACAGGATTGCCCACTCTTTTAAGAACTCATTCCTATGTTCCTATTTTATAGTACCCTGTTCTTGTTTCACTATTAAAACTACTTACCTGTTTGAAAACAAGTTTTTGGAACAGTGGTAGATTTTAATTCTTGGCCAAGAATGAGAGAAATGGAAGATTAAAACTCACATAACCAAATTCTCAAATCACTGGTGATGAGGAGGTTACAAAGTATAAAAGAAATGAGGGGATAGATGGGCTAATAAAAAGGAGGAATATTCATGTCCTTTTGGAAATTTGGGCCACCCCTTTCTGCTCCCTTTACAACTGAGTCCTTCCAATTGCTGTCAACTGTCCAAAGTGCTGGGAAGTTTGTCATTTATGATGCAAGTAGATTACATGACATAGAAGTTGTGTGGCTGCCACTCCAGCATCTGTATTAGACCCAGCCAATTTGATCAATTCCCAGAAAAAGAATCTCTGACATATAGGTATTCTGTCCTTGAACAAAATTAGGGCAGGTATGAGAGTAATACTGGTTTTAAAAAATACTTAAAAACAAAATATCTCCTCTCAGCTGGGTGTGGTAGCAAACATCTGTCATCTCAGCACTCTGTGAGACTGAGGCAGGTGCATGTCAAATTCCAGCCCAGCCTGAGAAATTTGCACACTGTAAATGGCTCAGATCTAGAATGTCCCACACTAAAGCCTCATGTGTTCTTAGGTGGGGCTTTTGGAAGGCAGTTGGATTGTGGGGTGCTATATACTTCAGTGCATTAGTCCACTGATGTGTTCACAGCTGACGTGGATGGGTTAAGGTTAGGGTGGGTTCTCCTTTCTCTCTCTGCTTCCTGGTCACCATGATGTGACAAGCTTTTCTGCACCAGATCTTTCCACTATATATTCTTCTTGCCTTAGAGGCAACCAACTATGGACTGAATCCTCTAAAACCTATGAGCCAAAACAAACCTCCCTACTTTAAACTGTGAGTGTGTAAGGTACTTTGTCTCAGAGACTAAGACACAACTTAGTGAACTTTGTCTCAAAATTTTAAGAGGTGGGGAAGCTCAGTATCAAGACCCTGAATTCAATGCCAGCACCACCAACAGATCAATCAATAGTCTTCCCCTTATATTGAGAAGAATTTGTGGAGAATTAATGTTAACTCTTTAAACATCTGGTAAAATTCATCACCGAAGTCATTTTGTATTGGGTCTTTTCGGATGAAATATTTGTGATTACTAATTCAATCTTTAGTTATTATAAATCTACCCAAATTTTATGTTCTTCTCTTAGAACCTTTTTAAAAAGTTCTTTTCTTCCTGAGAGTTCCTGCCCTCTCCCAATGTGGAGGTTAGGGAAATTTTCTATTCTTTCACCTTACGAACTTCTCATAAATGTCCAGGAGCTTCGGTGGTTCTTTTGTATTTAAACAGAGAAAAACTAACTGGAAGCTCTGGACATAGAGGAAACATTTGTGTACTGTGGGTATCACTAGGTAGGATGGAGCTCCCAAGGTCACCATCTCTGCACTGCCTCTTCAATTGGTCCAGTTCCCTTGAAGGAGCAGCCTCGTTCCCTACCCAGCACATGGTAGGGTGGGGTAAAGGGGACAAAGGACAGCCAGCCAGTGTTCTGCAAACTGGTTGGAAGAAGACAACTGGAGATACTACACTAAACAACTCTTAATCTAACAGTTATGTCCTTACCTCACATAAGCCCAAAGCTCCTAGGTTTTACCCCAGAGATAGTAAGCCTCCAGTTGCCCTCTTGGGGAATACGAGTCTCCTTGTGCTCAGGAGATCTACTCTCTTCTGGTGCAGGCTTTTAATGAACTCATCCAGAGTCCATTACCACTCTCACCTTCCTCTCAGAGCCACCAGAGGCACTAACGCCCCCAGGACTTTTATGTTGACTGGGGTACATCTCAGATCACCCCATTACTGACTAACTCAGGCATCTCACATCTGCCGAGGCTGTTACTATCAGCCCATCTGCTTCCCAGCTTTCTAAACTTGATGACTTCTGTGTCCTTGATTGTCTTTGTTTGTCCTTGTGAGTTTATGCCCAATTCCTTTAGGGTCAGTTTAGATAACATTCTGCTCAGTCTGCTATCTGTAACCACAAATCTGTTATTTAACTCTTGAACTTTCGTCAGACAGCACTTTCCTATCTCATGTCACACATCACATATTACAAACATTATTTCTCATTCCTACATTTCTATTATTAGAATTTTGGTCTCTTAGGGATGGGACATTGTCTGTGGCACACGGCAAATGCCTGCCAATGTTCTTGTGATGCATATGGGCCCCTCCTTGTCTAGGAAGCACCTTCTGGGTCTTAGACCTTCCTCATCCCACCAGTAGCTTTCCTACCGGATGGCCTGACAGGAGTTAGGCTGGGTGGCACACAGGCCAAAACCCAGGAGAGTCTTGCTGTTTCCTGATGGTACTGGGAACCACTGGGGAAACACTAGTTACTTCTAGAATGGGGGTGAGGACATGGGTGAAACAGCAAAGGCCTGAAGAAGAACACACTCTAAAGCCCTCCTCCATGGTCCCTGGTCCGGCTCCATTACTTTCTGACAGTGTAGCCTGAGTCAAGTTCCTTCCTTATCCATGCTTTAGATTTCCTTATACAGAAAATGGAAATAATAGTAGGATGCCACTTTACAGGCATGTTACATGGATTGGAGACACATGGTAAGTATGTCACAAAGCTTAGTCACAGCCACCACTACCTTGAGGCTGAAATGCAATACCCAGGCAGAAGAGCAGAGTGGTTTCCAAAAAAAGAAAAAACAAAACAAAACCACTGTCTTCCAACTTGTTCACGGCAACCATTTGCCAAAAGCTGGAGCTGTGGGTGAAGCAGTCTAGACCACCGTTGAGCCTCATCTCGATCTACGTGATGACTGAGTTTATGATTTCCAACAACCCACTCCAGCTCCAGCCTTTCTCCTGGACAAGTACGGGGGCAGGTGAACAGGATGGTACACCTGCTTTCTTTAAACTGCAAGAAAAGCTTGGCCGTAAAATGACTTGTACTACCTACTCGCTAGAGCCTCAACAACTCTGATCCAAAGATCTGTGAAATAGGGGCAAAAGAGTATCCCTGTCGATCTCCTGGGACATTTTGAAAATGACAGTTACAAAGCACTTTTGAGGCACTAAGAAAAAAGTGCCACGAGTGGAAGATATTAATAGAGTTGTGGGTTACACAGAACAACACTTTTCACACTCATTCTGCATGTGTGATATATATCACATGCCTAAGAATAACTCAGGCTATTTTTATATTAGGGTTGTAATGTAAAACAACATTGTAAGCTCATTATTACTAGGTCAGCCACCACCTCTCTTGTCTGTCTAGACTTGCCATTTTCCAACTTAAAATTTTCTCGTATCATGTATGACTAGATCTCTATCAAAGACACAGTGGATTTTAATTTGTTCTAGACCAATCTGCCTGTCATACATCTACATTCAGCAAAACTTCTACCATTTTTTTGAACCTACAGTGAAAGCCCTGAACAAGAAAGATCTGGTAAAGACTTTTCTTATATGCTGTTGACCACAAACTCCTGAACAGCCCATTAATTAAACATATACACCAATTCTTTTATTCTTGGGGACTGTTTTGGCACAGGTGAAACATACAGCAGGCAAGGCAGACTGGAAATTGGCCAGGCTCTTTTATTTCTCCTGGGTCTCAAATCCTCTGACATGTGAAGACCACAGCTCCTTCCACTAAGAAGTGTGGCCTGGACTGGCCTTCTCTCTTGCTTAGACGGTATGACGTGGCAAGTTTTAAGCTCAGGCCACAAGAGGATCTGTATCTATCTACCGGCTGTCTTGGGATCACTTAGCAAATGGTTGGCCAGCCACAGAGTGACAGACAGTGCAGACCACAGCCAAGTCTGCTCAGCTGCCACAGGGACAGGACAGAGCCCAGCCAAGACCAGCCATGCTGTTCCCGGCCTCCTGCTGACCACTGGCCTACAAGGATGTGGTCAAAGGAGGGTCAGGTCTCAACTGTTCCACACTGGGGTGAATGAATACCTACTGTTCTAAGCCACTGAAATTTGGGGTTCTTTGTTATACAGCACAGAGATAATAGATAACTAACAGCCCAAGGAAGTTGAGCAGATCACCCTGTCCTGCTTTTACTTGGCTGCTACATTTTCCCTACTTTTGAGCAATACACTAGAAGGAAAAAAAAGGATACAGCTTCTTGGTCTCATTTGTAATCTTTAACACAGGGTGGGCAGTTTTATGAAACTAGTGTTTGAGAGATTTCTTTAAGAGTGGTTTCCATGGCATTACTCTGAAAGACTTAACAAAAGTTAAAGCTAATATGTCCAACTCCTTCAATCCTCACAACAGCTCTGTTGCAGGGTTATTACTTTCTATTTTATAAGTGAGGAAACAGAGGTTCAGCAAACTGAAAGAACTTCTCAAGGTCTCACAGTGGAAGTGGCAGAGAGCTGTAATTCATACCTGGACACTGTGATACCAAAGATCAGGCTCTCCGGTGTTAACACATCCTACCTGGCAGCTAGAACATGGTACAACACTTGCGTGTCTGAACACAGATTATGGCGTCCCGTGTGCAGAAAGAGCCAGCCTTACCTGAGCCGGAGGCAGAAGCATAGTCATCGTCATCGATAGGGTACACACCCGACGCATCTTCAATGGAGCTGTTGTCAAGGTACATGTCTTTATCAGACGTCAGCTCTGCTCTCTGAGGAGGGAAGGACACAGGATGCAGGGTGGTGAGACATTAAGAAACGTGTTTGTTTGTCTTCCTGTTCAGGGGTGCACTGCACTGACCAGACCTCCCTCCTCTGCTCCTCTGGATCCACACGTCCAGCCATCCTCTTACTCAGACACTCAGACAACTTGGATTGAAACAAGGGCTGACCACAGACTAGTGCCTTGGGGGGAGGCCTGTGCAACCTACACAGCAGAATGAAGACAGCACAAAGACCTAAGCACCTTGGGCTTATTCTGTTCCACTTCACTAAACTTAACAGAGTTTCAGTTGTTCTGGTGCTAGGTATCAGGTATCTCAGGCTATACTTTTGTCACCAGTAAAGGAATCATGAAGGTCTTTTACAGCAAAGCTACGAAACCACCCAAATTGCTTGAGACTTTCTTGGGGATGCATACAAAGGAATTACGGCACTTAGGCTCAAGAACCATCCCATCAAGGAGCACCAAATGCTCACAGACCTGGCCGTGCTCAGCTTTATCACTACAGGTGAGAGTGCACTAGTCACCCAGAGCTTTCCGCCATGACCCAGATCCATGGCGAACCCCACACACAGCAGGGTCTGTGAAGCTCACTTGCCAAGGCCGAGAGCTTGCTGCCAGCCCACTTCTAGGCTTAGCAGAACCTTAATGACAAATACAAATAAACCCACAGAGAGCTTTTTTTAAAAAAAAAAAAATTACTGGCACCTGATAATAGCAACTCGCAGGCTTAATATGAGAAGGATTGATCAACTAAGTATACCAGTCCCACAGCTTCCTAGCTCTTTAGTAAGAGCACAGAATTAAAATCAACCTAACCCTGCTGAAGGGTAGCATGCATGAATTGGAGCAGAAGTAGAAGTTATTTTTTGTAAACTGATATTTTACCAGCAGCATCTGAGACTGGCAGCTCCTAAGCATAGTTGGTGTTTGGAAACAGGCAGCAGTCATTATCGTCCTATTTTTAAAGATCAAATTGAATGTTTGTTCCTAACAGAAATTATACAAAATGTTTCCCTGGCTTATGTTGGTTTTTCATGAGATTTCCACTTAAAATAAAACTTGGTTTCAGCAGTTGCTGTGGCTGAGCTTTCCCAGGAGGACGGGCAGGTCCAGCCTTAGTTAAGAAGGAACAGCAGTGCTTTCTTCTCCTGGGTTTTCTCAGCAGCAGGCTAGAGAGGCGGGCATCTTGCAAATCTGAACCCAACTTCTCCACAGGCCACGGTGCCAACAGGGAAGTATGGGGATCACTTTGCTCCAATGATCACATCAGCCTAAGATTCAACTTTTGGGGACTCCTGTTCCAGCACTCCAAACTACAGGCTTCGAGTGGCCAGGTCACCCTGAGGCAAGAATGTTCTGGAACCTTCTGCCAGACACTCTGAGGCTGTTCCATCCTGCCAGTTTCCAAGGCTACACCATTCCAGACCATATTCCCAAAGCTTGTGAGCTATATCTACAGCCCTATAGTTAGTTCCACGGCTCTTGTCATTAACACGGCCCCTGTTTGACTGTTACCTCCCTGGAAAGAGAAGACTAAACAGCCAGTCCTCCTTATCTACATCTGTGGGCTCCACATCCTCTCATTCTAAACATGGACTGGACGGACAATATTTTTTAAAACTAAGCCAGTACTGAGCATGTGAGATTTTTTTCTTATCACCACTACCCAAACAATACAGTGTAACACGTAGCATTTACATAGTGTTAGGTAGTATTAAGTAATCCAAAGATGATTTAAGAGGGTTGCATAAAAATACAATGACATCTTATAGAAAAGGCTCAAGCACCCACAGATCTGGGTGTCCAAAAGAGCTGTAAGAACCAATCTTCTGTGGAAAAACAAGGTATGATAGTAACTCATTCATCTTTAACTCAGCCCACCCCACCTTCCCTGCCACCGGCAAACTACTGGGCCTGGCAGATAGCTGGAGATCAGTGAACAGTGACTGCGCTGAACCACTCTGCTCCCACCTAAAATCCAGTCGGCCTTGCCTGTATCAAACCTTGTCCGGTTAACTGCACCAGAGGACATTCTTTTTTGATGCTGTCAAATACGTGACTTTTCTTATGTCCCCTAGTTATAAACTCTGCTATTTCAGATTCTGTAGCACTTGAACAATTTAAGACACACATTCTCGCCATTATTTTGCACTGCTTCACATGTATTTGCCTTGCCCCTGTTGAGAACAATTTGTTGATGCCAGTCTTGAATAACCCGTGCACACTTGCTCTCTGTCCCTCTCAAAGTGCATGGGTACATAACAAATATTTGTCAACTGAGATTACCTAAACCAAATTGGCTTAACTCACCTTTGACTCAGGTTTCACAGTTGACAGATGTTCCAAGACTCCTAGGATTCCTACAGGTAAAATCTCTCCATTTTAAGCCTAGGAGATTACCTCCCCAGACCCCTCTCCGCAAACCTTGCACAGTATCTACTTAAAGTAACCAGGCTCTTAAAAAGAAAGATTGCATCTACATTTTAGAAACGGGTTTCCCTTTCCTTAATGCTGGATGATTCTCATTTTCCTCTTGGCTCTGTCAGAGAAATCTGATGTGGCAAAGGTGAACATTGAGAAACTTAATCCTTATGTGTAAATTAAACTTCTATTCATTAGATGATCATTTATTTGGATTAAGACATCTGTCATGCTACCAGGCAGGTAGGCCAAAAACGTCTCTCAGAGAATCTAAGCCACTTCACCCACCCACTATAACTGGCTCTGAGGAGGTTACAATAAAGGAGGGCTAAGGAGCAGGGTATCCTCCACCACATGCTCCATACAGGGCCCCCAGGGTGGTCCCAGGGCCAATGGAATGTTTCATGTCTGTGACAGCAGCAAGAATATTGTTTTTCTGTCATTCAGTGTAGTATAAATAACTGTGACATCAAACTAAAAGGAAGTTATCTCCTATTGTGATTCCAGGGCCACCAAGAACCCAAGAGGAATTAGCAGTATCTTCTACAGAATCCCATTTAATAGTGAGAGGGGCCTTTGCACTTTCTAGATAATTCTCAGTACCTCCACTGTCTTCCAAAAAAAAAAAAAAAACAAAGCACAACACAAAACTTTTTCCAAACAGGACGAACTCTTTCTATGAAGACTATTCTCTGTGCTGAGAAGGACTTTGCTAAAAGAAATATATTAAATTTGCACCAACATTCTCTTCGAACAAACTGATGTGCCATCTTTTCAAGACCGTGAAAAGAAACTATTCTTTTACACCAGTCAAATGTGCTGGTCTCACTGTGCAGAAAACCCAGGGATGATATATGCTCTGCACACACTCACTTGCTCAACAGGACAGAGTGAGGGGACAAAAGCTACTGGAAGGAACTGCGCAGAAGCATGAACCGTGGTCTGAGTATAGGCTTTCATAACACGGTTCTTTAATTTGGGACTGACCACAGCAGCGAGGTGGTGCCAATGCTGTTGGCTGACAGGGTTCAGAGTACAAGCTGGAAGGAAAACAAAGCTGGTCTTTCAGGCCTTTCTGCCCTGGCTGATGCAAGACATGAATACAGGAGAACAGAGGGAAGCCCTGGAAAGCACCGAGGCTCCAGAGGGGAGAATCCACTGCAGGCAGAAACGGAGGCCCCACTTCCTAGTATGTCCAGCCAGGAAAGAAAGTGTCATGGGGACTTCACTGACCAAATTCTCAGGAGGAAAATTTGTGCCTAGAAGGAAGGCAAGATGTGTATTTGTGTAACTCCACCCCCTCCTGCTCTGGCCCAATGACTTTAGCACCCTCATCGTGTTGGGTCTGGACCACAAACATCTCCTGATCTGGCCACGCCCAATTCCTTACCTTCACAACCCTTCTCTGCAAAAGGACTGTCCTTAAACAGAATCACATAGCTCCCCTCCCAAAACACCCTTGACTAGCTCTGACACCTCTAGGGTGACTCCTCAGTCAGGGAAGATGTTCTTTTACTACATGGCCTCACCTGTGCTCCTAGGTTAGCTGCTGCAACCTCCTCCACCCAAACCCCAGCTCCAAGACAGGAAAACCTGGTGACATCAAATTTCCATCCCATAACCGCCTAACAGAACATCAACCCCTTTGAAAACTGACCAAAGCAATAGTGAGCGAGGCCTTCACTATGTGATGACTAATAACTAGAGCTTAACACAAGGATTAAGCCCAATGTGGTATGTGTTTATGATAAAAATAAGAAGTACTACTGATTCTGTGCATAAAAGATCAAGTGCGCAAGCTTGGTTTTCATGAGAAATATCACAAACCTATCTAGTTTCTCAGTAAGGATAATTTATGAGAAGGCAACTAAACATATGTACTTGTTCTATTTTTCTCATGTAGGCAGAATCCACACTAAACAATCCCCTGTTCAAACTACCAGTGTAAAACTCTGTTACTTAGAAACCTGTGATCTTGTTTGAAAGATACCCTGCTTACCTATAAAGTAAAGCAAATGCTTTAAACTAATGGTTTAAAATAATGAAAGCTCTAAGCAACAGGCATTAAGTTTACTTTATGGTTTAAAGTTGGGTTAACAATAATAACCAGAGTCGAAAAATCTATTTACAGATACCTCACACCCAAACTGGCACAAAATTAAACTTTTAATGTAAAAATACCCACATGGCCTATTAATACAGTTCATTTCACCTCACATCAGAAAAAAAAAAAAACAATGCCAATGACTTTCAGGATGAAGGATTATATAGCCTTAATTTAGACACAGATGTGTTAACTTGTGTTAACTTTTATGATGATTACAAAGTACCAAACACACTGTTAACTGTGGCTTATCTTTCCACAGGTGACTGAGTAGACTATTTTGTTACTAGTTAATACCCATCATAAAGGAAATAATGATAGCTAAAGATTTTTCTCTCCCACACAGTCATTCAGAGATGACATCTGTCCTGAAGCTAGGCCTTCAGTACACAATTAAAAACTAGAGCTTACCACAGGGATTAAGCCCAATGTGGTACGTGTTTATAATAAAAGTAAGAAACTATTGATTCTGTGCATAAAAGATCAATCCTTTGGGCTTAGCTACAACTCCCTCCCAAAAAACAAAAAAAAAAACATGTAATTTTGAGGCTTTGTCCTATGTACCAGGATTATCTATCTGTTCCAAAATGAAGAAAGAGACCATCACAGTTGCAAAGCAACTGAAAGTCATCTGGTCTTGTTAGTGGCCAACCAGGAGCCCCAAGCTTCTGACACCTAATTCTGGGCTGTTTTGGAAAGTTGTACAACAAAAATGACATCAGACCATTCAACCTTGGGTTCAAAGGGATTAGCTACAGCTAAGGCTTAAGTGTTTATGATGTGCTGGGTATTTTGCACTAAATGTTTTATAAGCACTGCCTCTTCTAATCATCAACAATCCCCACTGCAAACCAAGATGATGATCTGGCCTGAAGTCACACAGCTCAGGGCTGGGAAGTCTATCTTAGTGTGCCACACCTGTCAGCCACAGTGACTTTCTCCCTTCACTTTGATTCACACATCATATCAAAGGCCCTGGAAAGAACTGCAATGAGGAGCCCTACTGAACCCTGCTGGGTGGGAAGGCTCTGGGTTTTAGTCAATAGTGCTGGGGGCTGGGGGGAGGGGAGTAAAACCCCTTACAAAGCGGTTTAGTTCAGACGTTGTTTCAAATGTCTTTTATGGTCATGAATTATACAGAAAGCTAAATAAAGTCTCTTTAAGAAACACTTAATCATACCTTCCACAAAAAAGGAAGTCACTTTAAAGGATTTATGCACGCATATTATAATGAAAAATAAACCCCGTGCTGGGGTGGGGGGAAGCTATAGGAAAGTAGGATCCTATTTGGATGTGAAGTTCAAGGCCGGCGACTGGCATACAAAGGTTCCATGGCAGGCAGTTCTGGGGAAATCACACGCGTTTCCATGCAGCCTCTGATGAAAACCCAAGGCCTGGGAGATGACAGAATCCCTACTGCAATTATGTCTAGCCCTTCAAATCTGAGCTGTTCATTTGGAATTTACCACAAACATTGGACTGCAGAGTGGGCGTTCTGGGTCACCACTAGGATGAGCGCTCCCTGAAGAAGCCCAAGATGTAGGAGCAGCTCTGCTGTATTCTACACCCACACTTCGTGACTGTCGGGATGTTCTGATGACCAGCATACAGGAAAGGCTCAACAAACAGCTGGATTCTGATGTTCCTGATGGGCTGCATCCAAGTTTCAGGTCATTTAGTGTAAAAAAAATAATAATAATAATTACCAGGCATTTAAGGAAATTATCTGATTGCCCCACATCTACGAGAAAATAGATCAATATTTTCCTACACGGTCTTTGTACAAAAGGGAAAACTGGAATTCAACCCTATGCAGTGAGAGGTGTGCCCTGAAGATTAAGTGCACTTCTGGAAGAAACTCCAACTCATGAAGAATGCTCCCACTGTGCCAGGCCCGGTGCTAGGCAAACTGTTCCCAAAAGTAATGATGAATTAGTGTGTAACTGTGGGTCTTTGCGTCTTTGTTTAAAAAAAGAACTATTTGGTTCAAAGCAGTTAGATTTCCTAAGCCAACAAAGCTCAAATAAACTTTCTCTTTCAAAAAATGTCCAGTGCAATAATCATCATATTAGTTCCCCCCTTTCCCTTCCAAAAATCATCCTGCCAGAGGATTATCTGGCTGCTCATCTAAATTCATATGTATGATTTCATTTAATTGATATCATTTGCAGAGAAGATTCCTTACTGTGTGTATGCTGGCTGTCTCAGGCTACAACACAAACTCTTTTTTCTTCCTACAGTGTTTGTTTATTGATTCTGCAAAATAGTACCTGGCTCAGTTGTTGGGTAAATTTATAATAGCATCTCAGATTCAATGATCCAGAAGGATCTCACATGCTATTTAACTGTGTGATGAACTTTCCCCCACTCCCAAGCATTACCACACACAAAACGGGACATCTTTCCAGTCTCGTTTCTTAACCTAAAACTTAGTAACCCAATGACACACAGTCATCTTCTGGTAGCCATGTTACTGGTGCATCATGCTACAAATGCTGCGATCCAAGCTCCTGAAACTTCAGAGGCTACCATCTCATGGTGGAGAACCCGTAACAGAATGAACCAAATGGAAAGAATCTAAACTATGTACCCAAATTCTTGCTACATCTCATGCTTTGTGACCTAAAGTACAGAGACAACTACTTAAAAAGCAAAATATCCCATGCGGAAAGAAATCTTAATGTCTTTTTTTTTAAAGTTCTATATTTTTTAAAACTGTAACATTATAAAATTAAATAAATAAAACTACATTGTTTTCTTTAAATACCCTTCCAGCACCAAAGTTGTAGCTCAGTGGTAGAGGATTTCCCCAACAGGTGTGAGGCCCTAGGTTGGATCTTTCGCAGTACAAAAGTAAGCAGCTAAAATTAAAATATCTTTCCTAAATCAACTGATTTATTGCTCATATTAAACAAGTGTTTCTCCTCAGCAACAAGGAAAATGACAACCACAGGGAAAAAACAAAAACATAAGCAGAACAACACTTACAATTTGTACTTCTATTTGTGGCAATGGGTTCAGATTCCTGATCCAAAGAGCGAAGGGAAACAACCTTTGTGTTCAATTAAATTTGTTGGCAACAAAAACAGGGATCTAGGAGGCAGTGTATATTGAAACAATGCCGGGGACTTTGAGTGGGATTACGTTGAATATGCATGACACACAAAAGGAAAATGTTCATTACTTACAGATGTAGCCCATGTTGTGCTCCCCTCCCCCTTTTTTGGAATATCAAACTCAGGGAATCAAGAGGTTTGGAGCTATGTTATTATAAGCATTGCTGCCTCTCCCCCTCCCAAGCTACAATACTCCGGTATTTATTTTGTTATCCATATGACCAAAGTTTAGACTAGAGTAAAAATAGAAGCTGTGTGAGCTGAACCTGAAAAGGCCTAAGTGCTAGAAAAGGTCAGTATTAATAAATTCTAACTGAAGTAATTGAGATGCTGTTTCCTGGTTGGAGTCTGGCAAGTGTAGGGGGAAAAAGATATTTGGAATTTATTTCTTATTCAGAAGTGTTTTGTTAGAAACTACCATCATGGAACAGATTGCAAGGCAAGCACAGGAAGCCAACAGGCTCTGGTTTAGATTTTAATAATTCACTCTAAGGGTTTTCACGTGCTGCAATTCCAGGCGCCGCCCCCCATACATTCTCCCCCTATACGGAGGCTGACAGCATATCACATTTGAAGCCTATCAGACAGGAAAATGCAAATGACCTTGGCTCTGAAGGGCAAGCCACACCTTTCCAGGCTGCAGCTGATGCTCAGGCAGACAGCCAGGCTCTGAGGCGCTCCGTTGTGACAGATAACTAAGCCAAGTTTCAGACAACTAAGCTAGAACTACCTGTATTTGAATGTCAACAGGAACACATGTATTAGGAGTTTAGATCTAAAATGCCCCCCAAAAGTCTCACATTTACAGGTGGGGCCTCATCAGAAGGCGCAGGTGAATGGGAGCGTTACCTGTAAGGGTGTATTATTGTTTCAGCTCCTCACTTTTCTCTTGCTTCTTGGCCACCATGATGTGAGCCAATTTCTTCCACCAAGCCTTTCCACCATATTGCTTCTGCCTTGGAGTCATCTGACCATGGACTGAATCCAGTAAAACCATGAGTCAAAATAAACCTCACCTCCTTTAGGTTGCAAATAACAGATATTTTGTCCCAGTGCTGGGAAAGCTGACTAACACAACATGAGACTGCAAAGAAAAGCCCTGACAATTTAAAAGTTGTCAGACTGACAGAAAAGATCACAGACCCCTTGGAAACCAAACTTGCAAAATGTTTTAATAATCTACAAAAACTTTCACATTACTGGGACAGTTTTCCTCTCTTAGGAATTAGCTTAAGAAAGTATTTTTAAAACAAAAGCTGGGATGTTTACTATTGTCACAAAGCAAAATTACCATGAATGGAGGTGGTCATGTATGATGTATTATGCATGACACATTAATTTTCTCAAAGTAGCCACTAAAATATCATATACCACAGAACAGTAACACATTCATTTTTAAAACATGTTATAAAATATTTTCTGATATTACAACTATATTAAAATTTCATATATATCTGACAAGGAATAGGACAAATTTAGCAACAAGGTTAACTGGTTAAGGTAATAGGTTTGTGGTGGTTTCTCTCCTGATTGGTATCACTGTTGTATTTTTGCCATACGCATTTCATGCACGCACATAAAGGAAACAAGACCAATGAGTCAGTTACATAAGACCAGGGCCCAGCTTCCACATAACAGTACCAACAAACTTTTAAAAGTGAATCTGCTATTTAGTTAGCAACTAATACATTCATACGTTGGACATGTGCTTTTATATTTAAAGACTCTACAGGAAGCACCATGGAAGTACATGGGTATATAAGTGGTAAGCAGTAAAAAAAAAACAACAAAAAAAAAACTGCATTTCAGAAAACCACCACAGAAGCACAAAAATAGAGCTTGCACCACTCCTAGCCACAAAGCATACAAAGGCTTAAAGGTCTGATAAAATGGATATTTGATCACAAGATTCCAAAGTTTCCTGTAAAGTTTCCTGGATCCAATTACCCATCTCCCTGTATCTAGTTACTCCAAGCAGAGAAAGTCAATCCAACTCAAAGGTGGGGGTTAACCCCAGCCAGCAGAGGCTGACGCCCACACCTGACCACTGTCCCCGACACAAGTGCATGACTGAAATGCCAGCTAGACGGCAGATGTCTCACATCTGTTCTATTACACAGACATGCGCTCATAGAGGGAGCCACTTCTGCTAGTTGCAAGAAAGGCTCTGTATTGACCCAGGGACTCTGAACTAGGAAGACTGTGTCAATGCACAGGGTGAAGATGACACTTGCAGCTGGCTCCTTTTGTAGAAGAATACACTAACACTGTCCCAAAAAGTCTAAATAAATGTAAGACCCTAAAAAAAGCCGCAAAGCTACAACAGAGACCACTGATTTCAAAGCTGGCATTAAAAAACAAAAAACACTGTTCTGAATGGTTGGCTGTTAATATCCAGTGCCAACTCACTGCAGCGGCTGCACTGTGTGCCCAGGGATTATTCACATTCCTGATAATCTACTGGAAAAACAGGCTGTTTCTGCCCAAAACTCATAGCCCCAGGCCCTGCATTTTTTTTTCATTATATAAAAGAATTGTTCTTGACCAAACTTTTAACCAGTAAAATAAACAAAGAGGGCCCAGTAGCTTTTACAGAAATGATTTCCTTGATAGAGGAACCAGAAGAGATTTAAAGTTATTAGAGTCTATTATGAAATCCATCAGAGACCCTGCATGAAATTCCCCAGGAAATGGAGCTTCCCCAGGCTGCACCATGGGGCTTGGAGCAAGAGCATGAGCTCCCAGCCAAATGGACCTGCTTCATGCAGTGCTCTGCAAGCACACGAGGTGGGCCTTGCAAAGCTAACTCATTTTAGGAAGCACTCCTGTTGCTGAGTTCAAGTGGCATCCATGATCATTTTATCTGAAGATAGTAAATTTATGGTCTTATCAAATGAGGACAGGAAAACTGTGGACAATAATAGTTTTCCCAACAATGTATCTGTTACTGGTGTGCAAACTGACACACAGCCAGAGCCTTCAAAGGTGCCAAGGATAACCTATTCCATCAGATTCAGTGTGTGAAGACATTCTGACATCTGCTAATAACAGAATTATTTATTCACTGTTTTATGATATGAGGATTGTGCAGGATAAAAGGGGAAATTGCAAGAAAATAAAATTACTTGCTCAATTTTAAAAATAGTATTTTAAAAGCACTTAAAAGAAAATGTTTTTTTAAAAGCATATTTAATTACTTTTTGCCCCCAGAGGCTGAAGTATGATAATTCACTAGTGAGAAAATGACAAGTCTTGGTTGGAACACACATTCAAAAACATCATTTCATAACAGCTACAGCATTTGGAGTTTTCTAAAAACATGAGAGATTTTTTAAAAAAGAAAATCATTAGGCATGTAAACTGTATCAGATTAGCCTGGGCAATTTTTTTTCTTTCTCCAAAAAAAGTCCAGGAACATGAACAATTTACAAGCTGATTCCACCTGTTTTGTGACAAGCCCTATCAAAGGCTTTTGCACTGATGCAGCATCCAAAGGTGTTGAATAAAATTTATGACACAAATCTCAATGCCATGCTCGAAAAACTTCCACTGCCCCTAGAATCCTCATCCTTCCTACAGTAACGGGCTGCCCATTCCTACAAATGTCTTCTGTGAAGTGACAGGCGGACGGGTCTATACCCCATCTCACACACAGACACCTTTTGTGTGATGCAGTCCCCCGATCTTACTCATTACAATTTCCCAGACAGCACAGAGACTCACTAAGAACTAAACTCCAGATGCCCTGTCCACATTAACGACCTCTTGTCACATGCCTTGTGAGTATGGTCCCACCGGCTAATAGATTTAACTGCTGCAGGCACACTTGCCCACAGACAGATGCTCTGCCCACCAGAGTGGAGTTTATCATTTAATCGGTACCTATCAGTGTATAGCCGGAGACTAGCAAGGTCACAGCACTCATGTGTAAGATGCCAAATGAAGAAGTGTCCACTCCCCACCCACCTCAAGGCAACGGCTGAGGGTGTGGAGGCTGGGAAAACGCCCGTTACTATTAGCCCTAACTCTTGACTGGATGTACCTGGCTTTGGTCAATGCTCCAGAACAAAGACATCCTTCTGCTTTGCCCTTCCTGCAGCTTAACCTCACACGCCACATGTAGAAAAATGACTTGCTTCTCATCTCTCCTGCTTTGGAGGCTGAAGAATGCGGCTGAATGGCTGCAGCTCCCAGGGCAACCCCTATGGCATGCACGCCAGCAACTCCTCACCTAAGCGCCTTTCCCCTGCCTCGCTGCCCTGGTCCACCGGCGATGGCCACAGGCCCTTCCCATGTCACATTGCAGGGCAGCCCCCATGGAAACCCATTTGGAACTGCTCAAGCTCATACCAAAGAATGATGTTTTTTAATACAGATTGTTCTTTTTAAATCCTTTAAAACAGCAGCTGTAATCAATCGTGCTGGGGGACTCTGTAAAGCTGCCATTCAAAAAGCCTTAATATTGATTCTTTTCCCTTTCACAGCTTTTAAGGAAACAATTCCATGTTAAGAAAACATAATCAATGTCTCTAGATTTTGCTAAATTGAAACAGCATCCAAGTCAAAAACACAAGTATTCTTAGAATTGTGTTAAAATCACAGAAGACGTAAGAAACCCATCTATTTACCCTGCCTTTCATTCAATGGACCAAAGTTTTAAAAGCCAGTTGAACAAATTCAATAATTATTAAATACTGATTAAACCTCAGCAGCTCTTGCAAGAGTTGTTTAGCAGGTGACATTGGCTTTACAGATTGAGGAGAAATCTGTCTTCATTTGAGATCTGGCATTTCCAATTCTCAATTTGCAAGATAATAAACTTTTTTTCTCTGTGCCTATTCTCAGAGAAAACTATCAATTTTCAGGCTGTGTTTACAGACATTTATGACTCCGAGTAGTCACATCCTGACTGAACTTCCAAATACCAGAATACGCTAAGTCTTTTCACAGGAATTATGGTAGATATATTATTCTGTCAAGTTCTCCCTTTCACACTAGGCCTCTTAGAAGCGCAAGCATTTCAAAAGGCAAAAAGTCAATATTTAAAGCTACAATGCACAGATAAAGCAATTTGGCATTTTCATTTAAAAATCATATTAAAAACCTTCACCAATGTCAACAGCCAATTTCCAGATTAGACACTAAGGAAAAGCACAATTTCATGTAATGTTTGTTATCGGTACTTCTGTTTAAAAGGACAAAAATGAAGACTTTATTAAAATGCCATACCAAAAAAGAAAAATGAACACAGAACTGAAATTTAAGTAGACTGACAACTCATCGTACTCTGCGACCATCCATTCATTGTAGCCCCTACCATGTGAGTGAAATTAGATCTGGCCAAATGCAAAGAACTGGCAAAGGAAGAAGAAAGAAAAAAACCTTAACTGCTATTTGCTTTGCTCCCAAATAACAGTAATTTCAAGAGAGTGAGCTACAATTTCTGCAGCAAATATATGATATTCATTCAGTTTTCACTGTGTTCAGTTTTCACAGTTTCTGGTATGCATGGGCCATAGGCGTTTACTAAAGGGATGGGTATACAATTTGCAGATTTTTTCAATTTTAACTCCCTCTCTATACCTGCCCCATCCCCTCCAATTAGAGAAAATCTTTGCTTTTAAACCAAACTAGCGTAAGAGCTAGGAGTTCTGTAAAACTCCTTTAACACTAGCTGATCAAGGGCCTAACCATTATCAAGCTGTACCTCCCGGGGTGTCACACAGGTGGCATGTCACAACTTCATGGAACCAGGCAGCCTTTTTATCCCAGCAAGTCATTTTAAGCAACTTTTTTTTTAAACCAGTAAACAAATCTCCTGGGCTTCATTTCTTCCACTGTAAAATTGTTGTGGCACAAACGCGCTACAGCACTAAAGAGAAACCAGAAATCAGCCTGGTTAACTAATTTCAACCCTACCCTCTTATTGGAACGCTTCCATTTGAATCAGGGCTATCCATTAAAATTTTCTGCAGTGATACAAATGGTCTACATCTGCTTTGTCTACCATGGCAGCCACCAGCTACCTGTGGCTATGGAGGAGCAAATATAGCCAATCCAACTGAGCACTGAATTTTTAAATTTTATTTATTTTTAATCAATTTCGTTCAAACAGTCACACATGGATAATGTTACTTGGCTATGTGATTCTAAAGAAAGTTCTTAAACTGCTGTTAAAAGCTGGGATACCTCAAAGCCATCTATATGTGGTGGACTTAGCCTTGGCGCTTTGGTCCTCTCTGCTTAAACAGTAACTGCATCTCAGCGGAAGTCAGTGCCTTAACAGCCTACTAGCCTTTTCTATCACAGTTCTCTCTTGGCACTGCACACCCACCAGAAACATTAAGGACTTCATCATGTATAGGTGATTTAATAACTATTCAACAAATGTTCTATTGTTTATTTATTTAAAAGCTAACGGTAGGCTTTGTGAATGGACAGAGCAAGCTACCTTACACCCAGACAACAGATTATTATTCAGTGATTAAAAAAGAAACAAACTATGAAGCCACTTAGATATATGGAAGAAACGTGGTATGTATCTTGCTAAATTAAAGAAGCCAATCGGCAAAAGCTCCATATCATATTTCTTTAAAAAGCATGGAGGGACGGACCGGGGGTTCAGGTGAAAAAAAATTTCAGGTAACAACAAAGCTGATCATATGGTAAAGACTTCATCAATAACAGGACTGGGACACACTGTTTTCATGTGAAACAGAAGAGTGAAACGTCACTAAGAATTATGCCAGCATGAAGTTGCATTGGTTCAAATACACTGGGCCACGAAAGACTGCAGGGTTGTGGGAGACGTGATTGTCTAGAAGTAAAGGTGGCTATGACCTTGAGGGACAGTGCACTAAAGAGAAAGGACTCTTTTAAACAAAAAAGGGAGGATGCTATGACTTGGTGTCCCAAGGATTCCTGCAGGCAGCTGCTGCTGCTGCTTCTGCTCCTGCTGCTGCATACACCTCAATTCAGAGGAACCGGCACCTCTGCGGCTGATAAAGCTGAGGACGTGAGCTAACAGTGATCATCATTTGTTTTCCAAGGTGTCCTAGTGACCCTATTATTAACTCAGGGTCTTCCCCTGAAGATCTAGGCCAGTAATGATGAACCCTTCAGAGCTTTCAATGATGCCAACAGCCTGCTTCAGCACACATACCATAGGTTTGCCACCACTGATAGGCTGTGTCCAGCCTTGTCAAGCCTATCGACCTCCTTCCTCTACCCTGTTAGAGACCTGAAAAGACCCTGTAAGCTGTCTATAGAACCTGGCCTTGTGGGATCCACTTAAGCCAAGAGTTAAGTTTATTCAGTGAGCACCTACTACTTGCAGTTGGAAGAAAGAAGATGCAAGAAATGCCAGGAGATACTAAAGTATGAGCTAGAAATAAGACTTGCTAAAAGAATCATTTTCTCCACTGAGGCCGAATGATTAGACTTTTACTATCCTTTTGGCTACTTGCTAAGTTAAGGAAACATGGTAGTTGGGAGATGTAGAGAAGAGAATTCAACCTCAAGTCAACTCACCTGAATTGCAACTCTGAGATTTTCTACCTATAAAATAATGTTTATCTCCCAGATTTCATGTGAAGGTTAAAGAAACAAAATGTATGAGACAGTTAATGTAACTGCAAATATAAATAGTAAGTACTATTTGCATAGATGCATTAGCTGTCTGAGGTATCTAAGGTACCATATTAAAAAACATCTGTTCTTCAAGTCAAGCCACTTCAGGGGAAGTCACACAGCTTTTTCTGTCTGTTGTGACTAAGCCAGGAGGACACAATGACCCACTAATCCTATCATGAATAAAACAGAAGGATGCTGAAGGTAAATGAGGAAAAAAAAGTCTGCAAGCTAAGCCCAAATCTAAGCCCTTCAAATAAACCTACTGGAGTAAGTTCCTTGAAGATAAAAAGTGTAAAATTCATGTAGTCAGTGGCTCACTTGAGTTGACCATTTGGCAACAAGCAGATGACACAACCACTATCCTACTGAAATGGACCAAGATGTGTGCACAGGTGAAAAATCTGCGAGAAATTGTAAGGTGGTTTCTAGCCATCAATTTCTGTGATGTGGCTCAGAGAGCAACAATTCTGTAATACAAGGCAGAACAAACCTTTGCTGTCTTTAGCAAATTAGCTTACACAGCACCTAGACTATGAAGAAATACAGCTTAGGGGAGCACAAAGTGTCCGATAATCTGACACCCCAGCCCAGTCTGAGGAACCTGCAGACACCTCTCAACCTCCCAGCAGATGAGATGCTACCAGAACCTTATGATCAGAGGGTGCAAAAAGGTGTAGAAGGTAGGAAACACTGCTGCTGGCTGGACTTAGTGGTCCCCAACAGGTAGCCAGAGATGTTGCACAGCCTGGAAAATGTTTTCATGAGATCTAAGATTTTAGGTATTAACCATCTTTTCCTTTAGTAAGAACCAACATTTTTCTACCTGGGCTCTGGAGTCAAAAGCCATTAAGAAAAAGATTCTTTCTGCAGCCCCTCCTATGGGGTCACCTCTCAATTATCCTGGAAAAAGCAGTAATAATGTACAACAAGGCCACTGAGGTGGATTTGGGAGCACAAAAAGGTGGCAGCCACCATCAGGATACTGTCGAGCCAGCATGGTTGGCCTTTAATAGAAAGATAAACAAACCCCAATTTACCTTCATAATAAACCTCCCCTACTGAGGAAACCAACCCTTCAATTTATTTGTCCTGAACCAAGACCTTTCCAGAAGGGAAAGTCTACCTGTGCAATAATAACAATCGCCCCTGTGACATGACAGAGTCACAATCCAAAGGTGCTAATGACACTATTATTTCTCCCTCTGGGTTCCAAAAGCCAGCCAGCTGACAAAGATGGAGCTTTATGAAACTAGAAATGTTCAAGGTCTGTCAACAGGATTTCTTGTTTATGACTGTGAACTTTCCTTCCACCTCAACACAGACTTTTGTCTGGCATGGTACCCTGGCAAGCCAACAGGATGGATTGTTAAGGAACAAACACGTGGAAAACGTCAAAACTTCATATGGTCTAGTGTGTATGGAATTGCTCCTTTCTCATTGCTTGTTAGTTTCTGTTCTCGAGTGTCATGCAGGACAGAAATACCCACACTCGGTAACACAGGCTTGCTTTTTCCCTCCTTTCAACCCACTGCCCCAACACACAAACTTCCCACCCCAGGACCTGGCCCCAAGTGTTCCTTTGGCTGAACGGTTTCCCCTTCAAGTCTTCCTATTCCCAGGACACAAAGAGGAGCCCCCTAAAAGAAGTGCCTCACAATCATCTTTTACCCGGGGGCTTTCTATTCCAGCATAATCCAACACACAACTCAAGTCACATGTATAATTTTAAATTGGCTGGTGGCCTCATTTATAAGTAAAAGTGAAATTCATTTCTGGGCTCTATGAAGGAAAATACACCTAATAAAATTTACCATCTTAACCATCTGTAATAAGCGTACCCTTCAGTGGCCTCAAGAACATGCACACTGTTGTGAGACCATCACCATCAGGCCTCCTTCACCATCACAAACAGAAAGTCTGTACCCCCTGAATAATGACTCCCAATCTCCTTCCTCCAGCCCCTGCTTTCTGCAGCTATGAAGCGGACTACTCCCAGTACCTTATTAATTAACAGACTATTTGCCCTTCTGTGACCAGTTGACTTCACTTAGTTTCCACTTCAATGCACAATGAATAACCCTTTTCCAAAATCTTTGAGATCAGGAATGTTTCAGATTTGGAATTGTTTTCTGATTCTGGATCATGAGCTGTCTTAGGGCCAGAACAGAAGCCTAAACAAAAAATCATGTGTGTCAAACTTACACTTTGTACATATAGCCAAAGGTAATTTGTACACTTTTACTAACTTAACACATGAAACTGTGTCATGGCATGAAATTTTCCACTTGTGGCATTACACTGGTGCTCAAAAAGTTTTGTTGGAGTTTTTCCAATTAGGAATGATCACTTTGCAATACTTCTATTTAACCCAATATATTTTTTAAAATGTTTTAAATACTAGCACTGCAAATATTATTGATATTTTATTCACTTGTTTATCCTAAGTCTTCGAATTCCAGCACGTATTTTACACTCACAGCCTTCTGCAGTGTAGGCTGTCCACATTTCACATGCTCAGTGGACCATATGGCCAGTGGCTAGCACAGTGGACCGCATAGTTCTATTATGCTACTGAGCTTTCTTTTCCTCATTTGCCTTTCTCCACCTGAAATTACTTTTTTCTTTTTGAGTCTACATGCTCTTCTATCTCCCCCCTCAGTAGAATTCAAGTTCCCAATGGCAAGGTCTGTGCTGGTGTTTTATTTCTTTGCTCTAAGCATAACACATATTAAACATAATAATATAAATATCTTAGGGCAAATATGTTAAAGTAAATGTTTTGAAATGGGAAGAATCTATCTCCAAAATACCAAGCAACCCTGTACTATCTGGACAGAAACCTGATTGCAGATACTAGTGACCATCGCCCCTGCACAGGAGAGCTAAAGCAGCATCTAAGGGCACTGGGGAAAACGTGACACCAGGCTATCCTGGCTTCCCCACCTTCTAGCTGTGAAACTCTCTGACCCTCAGTCAGGGTCCTCATCTATGAAACAGAGATGACAGGAGCAGTGCCTCTCACAGAGCTGTCAAAAGCATTAAATCAATTAATATTTGTAAAGCACTTTGAACAGTGCCTGGCACTTAGTAAGTGCCCTGCCTGTGCATCTGCTGGGTGAATAAACTATACTCATACATTGTACCACTGCCTTTGCAGGCGAAATCTGCTATCACTCCGGGGACTCACTCAAGCCTTTGCTTAGTCATTTGCAGACGGCACACTCCATCCATTAAGCTCAGGCCCTGGGTTCAAGCCTGTGTTAGGGTGAAACCCTTAATAACTACACACAAAGAAGGCATTTCATTACTAAATGCAGGAGTAAAAATGATAAGAAAAGCAATTCTACAAAAGCAAATGCCCCTAGATTCTACAACTCCACAAATGCATCCTCCTCTGCATTACATGATCTACGCTCACAAATCAATGCACTGTCAAACTCTGCCATAAGCTCTTATGCCCGGCTAGCATGCTGGTTCTCTAGAACAATCTGGCAGGGAAAAAAATGTTCTCATTTTTTCCAGCTATGATGCTGTGCATTGGAATTTTTTGGCAGGGGTGGGATTCTTTCCTGTTGCATGATTCTGTGGGCCCACGTCTTGCATGTCCTTGCACTCTTTTTCAGATTATCAAAAGATGATGCTTCTTCAACAGATGAATGCTAATATTCCTTTTCCCTTTGGATCAGTCAGGATGAGACCTTCAGTCCCCTCCTGGCGGGACCATCAGTCCTTCCCAGCCTGACAGTTACTGAAGACAGTAACTTCTGCACCCTCTTAAGAACAGGGCATTGAAGGCGAGAGGGTGAGACAGAAGAAACTAAGCAGAATGGAGATAAGGAAATCGAGATTTTAAAAATGGTACTTTTAAGAAAAACTTCACCTTCAAGACACTAGCCTTGTTTGTTTATTCCCTGTTTTTCTCCCAAAAGAGCAGACCCAAACAACTCCCTTTCACCTACAAAGGAATTTTCCCATTCCCTTTTTACTTGCAAATGGTACTCCTCAAGGGACACCCTTTGGGACTGCCCTTAAGAATGGACATTTTCTCACTAAGGGTGGGCCGCCTACTCCCTCCCACTAGATAAAGCTAAGACTGCAGATTATCACTCCCACCACCTGAAGCACAAAAAAGATCCCCAGATCCCAACCTTTCGTGCCTCATTTCTCTGATCATCCACACTCCTATATCTACCTCTAATAAATCCTTCTCACATTTAAGAAATGATAATAGTAATCCTAAAAAACTAAAGAGGGCACACAGGTTCTCAATATGATACTCCTGCTCACAGCCTCCAAGAGTGGAGGCCAGCGGGAGGTGGGGAGCAAAAAGTGACCTCTAAGACAACATTCAGCTTCTATGCCTCAGTCCTTGTCTATAAGACAGAGCAGCAGCCTATGGATGCTCTAGGGGCTGTTATGAGAAAAATGAGTTACTATATAGATACTTTCATAGCACCTAGCACACAGTAAGCACTCAATAACTGTCACCCAATATCCTTACAGGGTCCTCCTCAACTGGACACCAACTTTTAGAGCTTTATTTTAATTTTTCTAACAAATATATATGCATCAACTGTGAGCAAGGTACTGTGTCTGCATAGTGCTTGCTGTCACAGGATTGACAGTTATAATCTAGGGGTAGACACTGCTATACTTGGGAACTCTACCAAAAGGAGACCTACTCCAGGTGTTGGGAAGAGAAAGCATTTCATGGTGGAAGGGATTATCTAGAGACTCAGAAGAGGAATATGAGGAGGAGGAGGAAGGGGAGAAGAAGGAGGAAGAAGAGAAGGAGGAAGGGAAGGGGAAGAAGGAAGAGGAAGAGAATGAGAGGAGAGGAAGGAGGAGGGTAAGTAAGCATGGGAGAACATTCTGTCATTATCCAAGTACCAGCCATAGAAACTGCTCATTCTTCTATGACATCCATGACCTTTCACTACTCTTCACAGCTCTGTGCTTGCAATCTTCTGACTTAGGTCTGCCTAATTCCAAAACATGGAGAGTTTCCCATCTACCTGTCCTACCCAAATGCAAAAAAAGCCTTACTGACTGACTGCACTTTTCTGCTAGCTTCTGCTGAGCTAACGGCCCGAGGTGAACCGCGCTAACCAGCTCCTGGCTTCACCAGACCTTCATTCCCTTTGTGGTGGTGTGTCATCACATCAAGTTTTATAAACTCAGAGATACAAGGAAGGACAGCTGGACTCTGTCTCTGTGACATTACTTCAACCTCTGAACCAAGTGTTCTACACATGAGTTTGGCCTCCAGGATCCCGCTCAGGCAAAGGTTTGTGCCTCTGACCCATCCGACTCCCCCGCCAGTCTGGCTGACTCAGAGAGCACTCTGGGCCCTTCCGCCAGGCCCTCTATGACTGTTTGAGCAACTGGACAATTATGTAGTGTCTCTAACAGGCTATGTATTAAAGGTACACCATGAAAAACAAATCTATTCAAGCTGTTTTCCCTTCTGTTTAAACCAACTCTCTGGGTTGGGCAACAATTTATTCCTTATAGTTTACATTTCATTTTCCACTCTCAAAGATCTATTTTTTCACTACCAGATGTGCCAAAGGTAATTAAAAACTTCTGAGGGAGAGGCAGAGACCACAGGCTTTCCTGGAGCTGAGGTTTACCTGGCTCAGATCTCACAGGGCTTCACAACAAAGCCGTGAAAACAGAAGCGATATTTTAAGTAAAGCAGTGAAAACAGAGGCAATTTTTTAAGTAAAGCAGTAAAAACAGAGGCCATTTTTTAAAGTTTATTGACACTAAAACACAAACATAAACTTTCCTGCTATCTTAGCTATGTTTTTTGTTGCTGGGGCAAAATACCCAACATTTACAACTACAAGAGGAAGAGGCTGATTCTAGCTCACGTTTCAGTCCACCATCTGCTGGCTCCAAGGCAGGGCGGCATGGCACGGGGCAGAGTGGGGGAGAGCTGTTCATGGTATGGTAGACAGGAAGCAGAGAGAGCAAGGAAAAGCCAGGAAGGGAATATGCCCTCCCAAGCCACACTCTTCAGTGACTTGCACGCCACACTCTTCAGTGACTTGCACGAGGCTCATGGGGGACAACTAGATATGAGCCGTAACACCTGCCATATGCTAGGTAAAGAATCAGTACTTGAGCCTTCTTACAGAAGTTGGGAGGAAAAAATGTGGACCTCAGAGCCCAGCAGACCTGGGTTCAAATAACAGCTTTCTCTCAAATAAAATGTGGATAACAGAACCACCTTCTCTGGTGGTATAAAATCCGCCCACACATAAGAAAGCTAATTACCTGGTGCACAGTAGGCACTCAAAAAAAAGAGATATCTATTCCACTTCTCAAAATATGGTAATGAGCAGTAATGGTAAGATTTAGTTAAAAAAAAAATCTATGACAACTATTCTTATGTATTCTTCGAAGTTAGGAGAACAGACAGCTATTGAAGACTTTTAAAATGAGACAGCATTTTCCTTTTCAAACTGCACTGAGAAGTAAGAATTCTTCTCTATTATTTTGCTACCAGAATTCTTGAAACTGGGCTTTGATTATATTTGAATAGCTACGAAAGCATATTAACAAGTTACCACCATACAAAAACACATACACATAAATGTGCCCTTATCTAATACGAATGTTTAAAATGAGATTCTAGTATGAAAAGAGTCCATGCTTCTCAAATTCCAAAGTCAGAATTTTTTTGTAGGGTTTTGTTTTGCTCTGTTCTGTTTTGTTTTTTGGTATTGGGGATCGAACTCAGGATGTAGTAGTTGTTTTTTGAGACAGGGTCTCAACTATGTAGTTCAGAATGGCCTTAAATTTAGTAGGTAGCCCAGGCTGGTCTTGAACTCGCAGTGATCCTCCTGTCTAGCCTCCCAAGTGCTGTGATTACAAACATTCACCATCATGCCTGGTCAGAACAATTTTTTTAAAAAGACTACCAATTTCAGCAAAACTATTTTTTGTGTGTATACACACATGCGCGTGCATGCTTACTAGTTATATTTGACCTAAGACTAGTAAGTATAATGATTATTAGAATTTCTTTACATATATAAAGTATGCCCACTTAAAAACTGTTATGATTTACGTTTCATTATTTTCCCAGATATGTTGTGAATAGAATTTTGAAAGCTCTTGCATATTATTTCTTATCATTTTGATGAGTTAGCTATGGTGTTTCCTTCCAGTAATGGTTTTGTAACTCCACAGCACTAGAATAGTATAAAATAATCAGGGAACTGTGCTGAAGTCAAGTCCAATGCAGTTTTCTTGTTGGAGACTGGATCTCACTGTGTAGCCCAGACTGGCCTGGAACCAAGGATCTGTCTGCCTCAGCCTCCAGAGTGCTGGGATGCACAGGCATGGTGCCCCCGCATCCAGATCATTGTACGTGCTTTTAAACTACAAGTTCCAATTTTAAAAACAGAAACAGAATAAAGTCTGCCAACAAGCATCAAGACAAACCATCAGACACCTCAGTTTGTGTCTTTACACCTCTGACGCATGTGCCCATCACCCCAGTCGATTGTCGCTGGGCTCAGGTGAGGTCACACAGATAGTCGTCAGCATCAACATTTTACCGATAGCAGAGGACTGCGAGTTTCAGGTCGTGCCTAAGATTACACAGCCAGTAGGCAGCTAAGAGACGGGGGCAAAGCAGGCTGCAGCCCTGGTCTTGTGGGTGGCATACTCATGACATTGTTCATCGCGACAGTGTGCCTATCCTATGGGATAACTACTGAGTCCTGCCATTCGAACTGAATTCTACCCCTGTAACTTCCTGAGCATGAAAATGCCAATACATTCAAATCTCCGTTCAATTTCTTCATAACTATTTCCTGTGCAGTCTTTCTAACCAGATGCTTCCCAAGCCTACAGAGAGAATACAGAGTGTTTTTCAACGTGCACATGACGCACACCTGGCTGATGTCAGGGAAACCTGGACACGATCAGAAAGGCAGCATGCGTGGCACAGTGCTTACTGGATCCACTGATGTCAGGACTCCCAACTCTTTGTCCCCTACACCACACTTTCTGCCTCGCCTCCACCCTAATGCAAGACCACATATGCATGTAGTATTAGAATTTAGAGCTGTTGAACGCTACTTACCCAAAGCCCTATTAAGGTAAGACTTGACCTAAATTCATTTCTACCGCACAGAGAAACAATGAGGATTCTTTTCAGTCCAAGGGTCCTCTAAGACCCTGAGATACTTTAAGAATCACAGAAGTCAGATTCAGCATGGTTTCAGGGCTTAGTATGATCTGTCAAGATCTCTTTATATTCACTTAGAAGAGATCAGGTCTTATCATCTCTAATAAAACTTTCACTTCTAGATAAAACTATGACACATTTTAATTTTTTAAAACATTGATAAATTTGCAAGTGGTTAACAGGGCCTCTAAATCCGATCAAGACTAAACAGATATTCTATTTCTAAAACAAACTTCAGAAATAAGAACTTGGTGTATTCAAACTTACTCTCATTTGAGGATAATAAACTGTTACTAAAATAGTTGATAAATTTCATGCTTTTATTGCTTAACATACTGTAACTTTCCCCAAAATTACTTTCCTTCCTCAATGTATAACTTGTTTAAATGTATAATTTTTAAAGAAAAATATTTTAGCAGAAAGAAATAAAGAAGTAAACCGCACATTTATCAAACAAAATGAAGAAACTGCAGAGATTACTGAAGTGCCACTGCAGATAATTACTTAGTTTTCTAAACGAGACCAAAGTTCAATTCCCCAAACAGTGGGTGAGAGGCTTTGCCAAGACACCAGCAGGGTACACTCCATCCCTTCCCAGTGAGAAGTCTTGAAAGTTGTAGGATTAAACACAGAACAATACTTGAAATCTTGAGTCATCTCTTTAGACAGGAGTATTTTAGGTCAGAAATCAAGTCAAAAGTCTGCAGACTAGATAAGCAAAATGCAATCGTAATGACAAGTGAAAAATCTTAGGTATGGAGTATCATATTAAAAAAAAAAAGAGCTCCACATTCCCGACTGAAACTGCATGCATCTTCAGACATTTTCTTGCAAAGTTAAACACACTAAAAGGCCCCTAATGGCTTCCCCTCACACCTATCACTTGTGTGCTTATGGGCAGGACACCTTCTTAGCCCTTCTCTTCTCTCCCGTCAATGGTATGGGTGCTTGATACATCCATTTTCAACAGCAAAAAGAAACAATCTCTTCTATTTAACAGAAAAGCTTAAATGTAAAACCTTCCGACCAATACAATTAGGGACATCTGATTCTTTCACAGCTATGTAATTACCAGGCCACCAAGTTACAAGTCTATCCCTGGCCCTGGAAACAGAAGACACAACACCAAGATGCTGGTACAGCTGGACAAAACTGCCTCCAGAATATAGGCCTGTAGCTTGTAATTGGCAGGTAACTGGGTTGTAGGACCTGCTGGTCTGTAATGACAGAGCACAGCCATGGGTGCCTCAGGGCTAAATACGGCAAACATCCTCACTCAACATGTAGGAAGCACACAGAAGTGTAACTCTCAGTTCAACCATGCTTTTATGGACAAAGGGCTCATCAGCAGGCAAGAATGAGTCAATGTGTATTTTAAGTTCAGAACAATCTAGCACTGATGCATGATCCAATACACAGATCTGAATGACTGATGGCCTCTGCTGGTCAGTTTTCTGTTACTGTAACAAATAACTGAAATAAATCAACTTAAAAGGAGGAGAGACTTATTGCAGCTCAAAGTTTTCAGAGGTATCGGTCCATGCCCAGTTGATCCCACTATTTCAGGGCTGCGGCTATGCAGTACATCATGTCAGGGAACACAAGGTAGGGAAAGCTGATCGTCTCATAGGAAGAAAGCAAAGAGGAAGAGGAAGAGCCAGGGTACCAATTTCCCCTTCAAGGGAACCTCCCAATGATCCAGCTGGCACAAGTCTCACCTCCACCACCTCCCTCCAATGGCACCAAGCTGAAGACCAAGCCTTTTAACACATGGGGCTTTGGGGGACATTTCAGAGCCAAACCAGAGCAGCTTCCTTATGAATCAGTGTCTCCTTTAACCAACATATTATATATATATATATATATCCATCTCAGCTTTGAGACTTGCCCAGAATTGCTCTCAAGGTGCATTCTGCGGCCAGGAGCACCAGTATGCTCTGAGTAACTTGTTAAGAATATTAATTCTCAGCCCCGCCTCAGACCTAGTCCATCAAAATGTGGCCTAGTCCTTAGGTGATACTGCTGCACACTGAAGGTTTCAGGACCACTGCCTCAGAAGGCTGAGAAAGAAGTAAAAAGCAGGAGAGTCCAAGACAGTTATAGAAAATGGAACAAGGAGGCACTCAAATAACAAAAGGAAAAAGGGGGTGTACAAGAAATAAGGGTGAGGGGCTGGGGATTTAGCTCAGCAGCATAAGCTCCTGCCTTGCAAGCACGCAGTCGTGAGTTTAATCCCCGGTATCAATTAAAAAAAAAATTTTAAAAGGGAAAGCTGGGCAGATGTTGAGAAATTCACAACACTTCATTCCAGACTATAAGGCCAAAACCCTATCAAAGTGGAAACTGGAACTTTTTTAAAAATTTGGAAGAGTTTATTAGGCAACTGGTTAAGAAGAGCTGGAAAAACTGGATAGAAGATTCTCAGGAAGACTTAACTAGAGTAAGATCATAGGGCACAGACAAGAGAGAGATTCATAAAATTTGAGAGCTAGGACTTTCAACAAGACTTGGTAACAAAGACATCTCATGGACACAACTTAGCAAAATATCAACAGAGAAGCTAGATTTGGAGGGAGACAGAAAATTTGCCAATGGTGTCTGATTAACAACAAGGTGTCAAGGGAAAATGTTCCTCAGGTGGGTTGATCAACTGGACAGTAACTAAAGAGAAAAAAAGGAGTGGCACAGAGCCAGAAAAAATATTAGTGTGGTGGGTCTGCAAAGTTGAAGCCACCAAGTGATTTAGGCGATGCTGCCAGAAGGGAAATAGCAAAGAAAAACAAAGGCCAACATTTCACTGGGAACATGTCCTCTCCCCTTCACCAACCTGTCCCGAAAGTAAGCTTGGCTTCCACAGCTGAAGCATCTCAGTCCCCAAGTGGGGAGTGCAGAATTCAAGTTATCCTGTGGATACAGACAGCGATGTAGTAATTCAAGCAAAAAAACTCTGTGAGAGAACAACTTTAATTTTATCTGAGATTTCACTGGAAGAGCTGACGGTGAGGATTAGCAGTTTTGTTTCAACAGAACCAGGCTGTGGTAGTGATTTCCAGAACAAGTGTTAGGAATAAGGGGCCTACAGAAGAGGAGAAAATGAGGAAAGAACTCAGTTACTATGCTACCAAGAGCCTCTCATTTGACTTTGATACTCCCGCAGGGACCAAGACCCCTCACTGGGTACCCGCCATGCCAGCGCTCAGCTTCCCTGCTTCCCACATTCACAATGGCCTTCAAAACCCTGCCAAGGACGAGCAAGGGAGACAGTGAAACAGGCTGCTTCTTTTCATCTTTAAAGGCAGTCTCCAGAAATAGGCTTACATAAATATCTTCCACTGAGTTTTGACAAAAAAGTAAAAATAATACAATGGGAAAGAAACAGTCTTTTCAAAAAATGGCACTGAACAACTGGACATCAACATGCCCCCTTCTCCCCTCAAAAAAATCCAAAACAAAATAATCTAGACACAGGCCTTATATCCTTTACAAAATTTAATTCAAAATACTGTAGATCATAGACTTACATACATGTAAAAGGTCAAACTATAAAACCTTCAAAAGATTAACATAGGGCAAAATCTAAATGGCCTGGATATGACATTAACTTTTGAGATATAGGACCCAAAAGCATGACCCATGGAAGAAATAACTGATACTCTAGATCTCATTAAAATTAAAACTTTTTATTTTGTGAAAAAGAGTTAGGGTTAGGGTTAGGGTTAGGGTTAGGGTTAGACCCATCTGATAAAAGGCTGTTATTCAAAGCTGTGGGTAGGTGTCCTCCCACCTGATGGGTTAGTGACTGCTGTGTTGGAAACCAGCGTTAACTTTCCTTCTCAGCTGCACGCTTCCACCACGGGTACCCAGATACTTCCCGTAACACTGAATCTCAGATAAAAGGAAGTAACCGGGAAAACAGGGTTAGTATGGAAAATACATCCTTTTATGTATGGTAAGGACATCTCTGTTAAATCTATTGAGGGATGGTGTACTGTTGGGCCACCCGACAGCTGTGAAATAAACAAGAGTGGTAGCAAGTGGCCTGTAACGGCCACCTTGAGAACGAAGTCACCGCACACCCTATACAGTAAGCCTGCCTTGAATTCCCGCTTCCCCTGGGTCCTCTGGGAATCTGATGCTTGTTTATACAAGGCTTCTACCATGTGCAGGCCCAAAGGGGACTGCTATACTAGGAAGGTACTTTGGTTGTTTAGTGTCCCTGTTACCAGCTCTGTCTTACAGGGTTACTACTTTTCACGTAGCCACATAACCAAGATGCACATATAGTTTCCACACCTAGAAGAAAATTCGCCATGCTTGAGCAAGCACCTACCGGGTACACTTTTAGCTGGGCAGCACAACACAGTGAAAACCAGAGGGTAAAAACACAGCTTTGCCTCTGGGCTGCGTTTCCTGCCAATGTATGGGGCTGCTCGGTCCGCTTTTGAAGAATCGTTTTCTTGTTTTAGACCAAGAGATACCTCACCTGACACAAACAGGCTGTACAGATAGTTTTATGGGATCTAGGAGCCTCCTCCTTTTTTGTTTTTAGTAAAATCAAGTGGATGCAGATTCAGAGAAATGTTTTCCATATTAAAAGTAAAAAAACCTTAAATCATTAAATAATACAACCATGCATTTCAAGACAAAATCTGTCTTCTCCTAACCAGACATTTGTTTTGTATTCTATTATGCTCCACCAACTATTAGGAAGGATTAATATGAGACCATTTAATAAAAATAATTGAGCTACCTACCTGTGGAACATTAACTCATACAGCACTTAACAAAACACTTTTACATACGTCCTTGAATCTTCACCAGCTGGGAAGTACATACGATTACTTATGTGTCACAAAGAAAGAGACAAACTTCACAAGGAAATTTTCTCAAGGTAATGGTGCTACTAACCTGATGTCAAAATCCATAGCAATATCCTACAAAATACCAGTTTTGAATGATACCAACCAGATTATGGAGTCAGATATTAGACTACATAGGAAAAGGGGGCAGGTGGGAGAAGGTGGAAATTACAAGAGTGGATATGTGGTCACAGAAAAAGTTTTAATTAAAAAAATAAGTTTAAAAATGAGATAGATTGCGATGGTTGTACAACTCCAAAAATCCTAAAAACCACTCAACTGAACACTTTCTAAATGTTAAGTACACAGTGTATGAATTAAAAAAGCTTCATGAAGTTGTTAAAAATCTACTGAAAGGGGGAAATAAGTTTTTGATATTGTGTCACCTTTAAGAATTAATATCAATTCCAAAAAAATCAACATTTGGCCTATGTTTTATTTTTCCCAAATATTTACAATTCATTTCCTGTTAGGCTATGCATTAGTACCTGGAAGTAAAGAGCTGGTTTACTGTTCCTGTACTGATTCCTATGTGGTTGACATCTGCTCAAGAACTCTTATTGTAACAGGCAGTTACAATTCTTTTACTCTGTAACTCAAAGATGTATAAAAAAAAGACAAAACTTAAAACTTAGGCTTAATCACTGAGTCACTCCTTATGCTAGTAAGTTAGGCAGTAAGTTAGGTAGGCAAAACGAGGGAGAGGCCGTATCTGGCATGGGGGCTCCATGAACAGCAAGCCAGACTAACATCTGTGCTTGTGAGCACAGTAAATCAAGCTTCTTCTTAAGCCAGGTTCATTCTTTTACTGTCTCCTTGGGAATTAGTGGCTTTCAATGACTTATTTTATCAAATCTGAACTCCTCTGCCAGGCCCTATGACCTCACCGTGTTTCCTACCTTTTAGTAACAGACAGGGTGGTCACCCTCCTCTCAGTCCCACAGTTAGCTCCATCTCGTATGAGTGGATACTCTCCAGCAATTTTTTCTACGTCTCCTCTAGCTAAATCTTTCAAGTCTACTCAAGTTTCACCCCTTTCCTCGACAACTCACATCATCATATTCCACCTAATCACGGTTGGTCCTTGTGTCAAATATGGCACAAATAATGGCTTCTGTCATGACACTCTGTGTAAGCACCCAGAACCAAGCATAAGCAGATGACTTAGTCATTAAATTACTGTGACTAAATTTACCCTATAATTCAATTAAGTCATGCAAACTAGTTCAAACCTAAGTTAGTTACTCTGTGAGCAAGCTGTGAAATAATCAAGAAGTTACGTGTGACTTTTAAGATAATGTCAGGTATACGAGATTTACAGTGAAGCGCTTTGCTTATGTATTCCACACTTAGTCTATATCATAGTCACAGGGAAAGAAATTGGTCTCCAAAATCTTGATTTATTAAATGTTTCAAAAGTGGATGTTGACTTAGATGGACTCACACTTTAAAGATCTCATTCACTTATTTAACAAACTATTTCTGAGCACCTAAATAGTTGTCAGAAACTTAGTCAAAGAACTCCAAGCCAATCTCAGGAGGCAACATTCAGAAATTCTTCACTGTTGCCATCATCTTGCAAGAATGTCCTCTACATACGAATGATGTATAACTGAAGATAAAAAAACTGTAAGAACAGACAACACGCCTATCAATAAAGGTTTGTTGATCAGTTACCTCAAAACCACAAAGAGTGACCTTCTGTGCATAAGCAATGACCCCAGTTGCTCATTTCCAGCCAGAATCACAAATTCCCTATTTCCACCTCCCCCAGTCATCACCCACAGGAAAAGCAGCTGTGCCTGAACCCTAGCAGACCTTTGTAAATGACACACAGCTCTGTCCTATACTTAGAATCTTCTCAACCACCAAGAGCACACTGGGTCCTTCCCTCAAACAGGTTCATGCAATTAGAACTGCTCTGACTACTCATGCATACCAATTATAGGCTTTCTTTACAAAGTACACTGAATGGAGACATGGTTTTGGCACACCCTCACATCTATCTCAGGATCAGTTCAATGTACTTGGGCTCCTCCTGTACTTAACCACATCTTTTTTAAAAAACGTTCTCAGCTTAGGCTGAGGGCGTGGCTCAGTGATGCACTGGCCCAGCAGGTGTGAGACACCTTGGATTCAAATTCCAGCACTGGAAAAAAAGAACAGCCCTCCTAGGCCCTTCCTACTATAGGACGAGCTTCTATGCTCTTGGATTCAGTAAAAGCCACTCAAGAGATAAAAACGTTGTTCAAGTTAGAAACGGCACCATTCTTACATAAAAATATCAACTGCCTGGAGATGTGGCAAAATCAATAAAATTGCTTTAAAAACTGTAATGAGAGACCAAGCAGCCAAAGAAGAGAAATAACTTTCTGTTCGGCCTTCTTTCAAATGTAACAAAATCTCATCCAACCTACTACGTAGATAACTTCTCCAATTATCAGCCCCAACAAGGAGAACATACAGGTAAGAAATCATTGCAAAAAACAAACCAAATCAAACTTCTCGTCAAGCCTGACGTTCAAGGTATGTTACTTGACCACATTTGAATGTGTTTGCACAATACTCTTGAGAATTCATCCCAAAGTAGATTTTAGCATCAAGTTTTGTTTAGTTAAAAGGTACAGCTTCCAGTAAGCTTAACAAACGATTATAATTCAAACTAAAAAAAAAAGGCTATTCTTAGAATAAGAAAAAATAAGTATTACCTCAAATCTTCCTTGCAGCAGGCAAAGACTTTCTTAAATATGTGGATTTGCACACATGTCTCAACCTGCGGGGTCAACAAAGGGAGTTTGAAGGATGAACGAAAGAAGAACACTGGAGCTCAGCTTCAGTGTAAATAGATTTGAAAAACAGGCTGTAGCTGGAATAATTGCAAAGTGATCAAAATCATGAAATATTCCACACCAGAGGGGAAAACTTTAAATCTGGCCTTGTTTATTATTCTACCAATGACAGTCAGTTTGCATTTAATGCTTGTGTATATTCCTTCATGCTGGTATTTATTATCTGTGCACTTCTACCTGGTGGCTTCCAGCAGCTACTGGAATCACACTGCGATCTGTAAACATGTCAAATGCTAACACAGAGAAATAAAGACAGCGAGCAGAGCTACATGCTTCACGCTCTGCCTTACTGTCAATAAGTATCGGTTAATTGATTGGAATTGGAACTAAACAAAACAAAGAGTACCTAACGTGTCCAAATCGATTCAAGTGCCATACCCAGTACTTTTAGTGGCATGGGTTCCCATGATTCTAATGGTCTAATAAAAAGACAAAACAGTCTGTATTACTGATGAGTCTTTGCATCATTCATTCTAAGTCTAAGAAAAAAGACAAAACAAAGTCTGTATCACTGATGAGTCTTAGCATCATTCAGTCATCCACCTGTCGATCTAAATATGTGGGTATCTCTTAGGTGTCAGGCACTATGCCAGGGGCTGAGAATACAATGGGTGTAAATAATGAACAAAGGCCTATTAAACCAGGGTTTGTTTGTTGAGGAAGACAGTCATAATCATCACAAAAATAAACTGCTGAGAAAAAGTGCCTGCAAGAAGAGGGGAGTGAAATTATAAAAACAGGCAGTAGGGAAAGCAGGAGGATGAGTCAAGAAGCCCCTCACACTGGCCTGAAGCTTAATCAGGCCTTAACTTCGGGAAAGAAGGAAAGGAAACAAGAGGAGCAAGAGAAGAGAAGAGAGTTGTGTGCTGCTAACGTCAGGTTAGGGACACAGCATCAGAGGGCAGAGACGTAGGCAGCAGCCAACCTGCAGTCCTGGTTAGACTTATCTTTATCTAAAAAAACCCAAACAAAAAACAAAAAAAAAAGTTTTCTGTGGCACAGAACAAGGTAGAATTTGGATTCCAGATCAGACAACATAAACCTGAGGCCCAAATGCCAGTTAGAACAGCAGCAGTCACCAGGCATTCATGAGCCCAATATCCATCCTATCAGCATGACAACACACTGTAATAGTAACTGCTGCACACAGCATGCATATGCACAATGCACTAGATAAAGGATGCAAATCACCCTGTAAAGATAAAGTGTGCAGCAAATTAATTGCACCACGCAGTTTTTTAAAACTAAACTGTTAGAAGTCATGACTTGCTTAAAACCTATTCTTTCCTTTTAAATTAAAGACAAATTAAGAAACATGTGCCCAAATATCTAACAGTTTCAAATTGTATCCCGACTCATACTTGAACTTCCCAGAGCATGAAATTTGATAATCTCAAAGAAAGGTTCATCTTTAAAACTCAAGGCTACATTAAAACTGAGATGTTGGGCCGGGGAGTTAGCTCAGTGGCTTAAGCGCCTGTCTGGCAAGCGCGAGGTCGTGAGTTCGATCCCCAGTACCAAAAAAAACTGAGATGTTAACCTGCATTATAACTTTACAGGTGGCAAGATGTAAAGTTGTTTACATATACATTTATATATTTCAATATACCAGAATATAATATTTTAAGCAATCACCTTATAAACTTTCGTTGAAAAAAAATCCCTGGCATAAATCCAGTTTTATGTTATTTATCAGTTTCTTAGTTACAGAGAGAACTTATAGCCAAACCACACAGACACATTAAGAATCTCTGTATAAAAGTGAATACAAAGTAAGTTGAAATAAAAGTACTTCTCATGATCTGAGGCAATATTCTGAAGTTGAGTAATAAGGCTTAAACAAAAGAATAATGCTTGTGTTTTCAAAACATAGATAAATGGCTGCATTTTCTACCTTAGTGTGTGTTCTTACTGCATAAACATGTAAAAAAGGGAAAAGAAAGGCAAGCCACTCTAAACTCATGTTAGTAAAAGTGCACCAAAAACTGAGTGACAAAGTCATTAAACCAAAACAAAAATTATTTTTAAAAAATTTGAAGTATAACTTACAAGTCACTTATTGTGATACTATATATACTGCAGGGATCTTCAAATTATTTTAAAAATGAAAATAAAACATTAAAATTCTGCAACAATGTACTTTCACATACAACATGCATGGGTAGAATATACATTTATAGGTAAATTATCAAAATTGAAGGCTTGTAACTAAAAATTTCTGAAATCAACACCAACAGAAATATTAGTTTATAGGGGCTGAGTCTGTGATTAAAGTTATGCCTCACAAACACATTACACTTTCAAACATTTATTGCATGAAACTTATTTTATGTATTTCAGCAATTTTTTCCTCAATGTAAAAAGGGCATTCTATAAAATAAAGGTGTCAGCATTTTACGTTACTTTTAAATTTTTATACTTTTACTACATATATAGCTTCATGCTTGCAACACAGGCATCTGTCTGATTATAAAATAGCTTTTTAATCTATCTGATTATCAAATAGCTATTCAGAAATTCCTGAGATACCTACAAGTTTTTTTCATTCAATCAGAAAACTCTTCATGAATTGGAGAAACATTACTCTCTTAACAAGCTGCTTTAAGACACCAAAGGAATTTCACGGTTCAGACTATTCTAACCTGGGCAAGGGGTTTGGGGACCCCAACTCTATATGAAAGTCATCTAATGCACTAAACAGTTGGATCCTTCTAAGAAAGATGTGACCAAGAAACAAAACTGAGTCTTCAAAATAGCACAAAGCTATACTAACTGCATAAATATGTTAAGAAAGGGCAAAGAAGAGCATGCTAGAAATAAGTAGACAACACCGACCAACTCTTTAGTCTTGAACTCAGGGGAAGACATCCTATAACTTTACCTCACTACTCAATCAGAATGAAGTCTTCTGCATACAGCAAACACCAAATGTATCAAACTGACCAGTTTCTTTTTCTCTTTTTAAAAAAAAGGCAAAGTGAAAAATGATTTTGTGTTGAAAGACTGCAATCTGGTATAATTCCTTTTTCTCTAGAGGTTGGACAGAATTCACCCAAGGGCACAATAACACCATAGCACCATTTACTGTCTCAATTTTAAAACCCACATTTGCCAGCATCAGTAAATGGGATACAACTGAAGAAGTTTAATATATCAAAATGAAGAAGGAAAGAAGTTCCTCAGGGCCCCCAAATGGAATAGAGTCCCAGGATGAGCTTACAGTAAAAAACAAGTATGATTTTAGAGCAGATCCTAGAATCTGAGGCCGGGGATACAGCTCAGTGGCAAGGGATCTGCTTGGCAAGTGTGAGGTCCAGATTCTGATTCTTAGTTTAAAAAACAAACAAACAAAAAAGATACTAGAATCTGTATTTCATTCCTTACTGGTGGCTGAGATACTGACTCAAACAAAGCAGTGAGAAGAACAGCATCAAATCCAAGGTACTCCAAATTTATATCCACGTGCCCCTACTTCCACTGTAGGACAACACAATTCGTGATTTTACAGAAACAGGGAGACAGTCAGCTTCCACGGAGGCAGCATGAATTTCCACAGTCCTCTGCAGATCAAGTCCCAGGGGCTTTTCGGGAAGCACAGCCTGCCCCTAAGAGGAAGTAGACTAATTTTACTTAAGAAAAAGGAAGAAGGAAGAGAAGATGGATCAATGGTGATATCAGAGAAAGCCTGTTCCAAGAAAAGTAAATGGACCCAAGAGAACTTGGCACCCAAATTCAGAGGGGTTCAAGCAGAGGAGAAGTGGAGAAGTCTCAGAATACTGAGATCTGCACAACACATCTATCTAGGGAAGTTTCCTTCTTTGAGCATCTTCTCTACAAATTGAGAAAACTCACGAAAGATTAAAGGCAACCCCCTGAAACATCCATCAGAATCCAAGTTAGCCACCCCCAACCTCCCCTGCACTCAGTGATGAGACCTGTGATTGCTTAAGAGCAAGGGCCTTGCATGCAGCCAAGTGTTATTCCTGCTTCCACCAGCCTGGAGACGGTAACCCAGCAAGTCACCGAACTGGGTGTCCTGTCCTTCCCAGCTGTAAACTGCAGCTAACAATAGTACACGTGGTTCATGGGGTTCCCCTGAGGACTCACTGATTGAAGATACACCGGGTGCTGAGAAGAGGTGACTGGCACACAGTTAACATGGAGTACAACATGTCAGTTACTAACCTTTTCTCCTGAGAACAAAGCCTTTTTCGTGCCGTACTACTGAAGAAGAGGGGAGTTTCGACCCATAGAATTGTAACCATGGACAGGCTGTGTCTTAATCCCATGAATGGCTGAGAAGTGAGCTTCCCGGGACTGTAGGAGGAGTGTGATGCAATCCCTGGCAAGGGCATGGTAGTATCTCTGTATCTACGCCACCCACCTGGGCTAGGTGGGGGCTGGAGAAATCCTCCCTGTGGCCATGGTGCCTGAACCAGGTGGCGCACCCCAGGGACAGCCGCCTACTAGGTTGGCGCCCTGCTCATCAACAGGGACTTGCGTGAACATGCTCACCACTGGCTGAGCAGGAGCCAAGTTCCAAGCCCTGTTCTGCAGTTAACGCTCAGCTGTGGACACATGCAGACCCCACCAGCGTCAGAGAGACGGTCACAGCAACCGCGGAAGAAACCAGGAGACAACGACACTAAGCCAAGAAAACAGGTGAAGGCAACAATTAGCAAAAAACAATGAGATTCATCACTGTACAGGTGGCACCTGTCCAGGATGCTCCTGGAGTCTGCTAATGCTGATGAGGGTCACAGAAGCGCTGTGCTATTCTTCTAAGAGTCACTCAGTATTCTTCATGCAGAATACCTTTTGAATTTTCTAATACAACATGCCTAGAGAATAGAGGTTGGGTCTTGCTCTGGGCTGTCAAGAGACCTGGGGATCTGTGCTAGGGTGGGAATCATCAGCCTGTCACTGGACATGGGATACACACATACCTGTTGAGTCTCAAACTTGTTTCACAGGCACCTCTGACAAATGAAAAAATGAGTCAAGAATGAAAAAAAAAAATACTGCCCACTGAACTTGCCAGTGGGATCTGTCTCCGGTGTGAACACCTGAGTTTTCCCAGGCACATCCTTGGGTTATTACCCTGTTTTCAAAATCCTGCAGAGACACTGAGACGACCACCTATTTCCTTTCTTTTCTTTCTGTGTTGGTTAATGTTTTCATTTTACATTATATTACTTGTAAATATGAGATCTTTGACAACTTTTTAAATTCTCATTTTCAGCTAAGCAGAGACACTCCAGTCTACCTATGTCGTCTATGGATTTACTATGTGGATTTGGTGGTGTACTTCCATGGATTCAGGAAGTACTTCGGGAGATTCACACATTCCAAGGTTAAAAAGTTCAAACCCAGAAAACAGAGCAGTCGCAAAGGTGGGCTGATTTCAGGTCCAGGACTCAACACCAGAGAATAAGAAAGGTAATTCTGACTCCTTCTCTCAGCTAAAGGAATACGTAAATTCCTACACTAAAAGTCTCTAGGTCCCAGTTTGAAATAAGGAAGTAATTTTGTTTTAAATTTGCTCATCACATTAAAAAAGAAGCAGTTCCAAAAGTACTTGCTGAATCCCTAAATAAAGGCCCCTGGAGGGCTGCAAAGTAAGACTCTTTACTTTTATCCTCCCTCTGAAGACAAACTGCAAAGAAGACTTTGGAAGCCACATTTCCCTTGATGGAGGCACCATGTATCGGTCTGATGAAGTTAGTTCAAACAAAGACACAGGGCCAACTGACAAACACGGCAGGCTCCCATCTGTTGACTTGGTGAAAGCCAATGAGTTCTATTTACAAGCAGACTGGTGCCTCAGTGTTTTTTCTGTCTGGAACAAAGTTTCCCCTTTCCCAATAGTTCAGAGGCCACTTATTTCTTTAAAAAAAAAAAAAAAAAGCCACCCTGTTCCCAGCAATCCCTGCACAGTTCTCAAAAATAAAGTCTTTTATCCCATTTTCAGGGTTTATAGCTACATGGCAAGGTTTCTATATTCACCTTTAAGCTTATCCTATACTTCTGTAGGAAAACCTCAAAGGCACCAAGATGCTCATGGAAACTATAATTCAAGAGTAGGAAACACAGGAGAAAACATGATTTATTTTGTTTGTTTTCTCTATGCCAAAGCCTTGGCTAGGGGGAAAATGTGGAGGAAAAATAGGAGAAAATTTGATGGTACTCAAAATTGTTTTTAAATAATGTGTTTTCCTAAGGTACAAGGTGTCTCAATTTTAGTACAAAGGCTTCTATTCAATACTGTTTTTTATACTTCTACACTCAGACTACTCAAAAATATTTCTGACAAATATAATTTGCTACACACACGAGATAAAAGGTGCATGGGCACATTTGAGTTCAATTTGCTGAACACAATGGTAAGAGGGAATTTTACACAGCATAATATTATACTCTGAAAACTCCTTCCTAGGACACGCTAGGAAGTTCTGTTTCGCACACAGAACTGGGGTCAAATTTTCTTATTGCTGTCATACTGCTTATCATCAAAACTGACATCAAGTCATCAACCTTCAACTTTGTAATATCTTTGGTTTCCTGTCCACTGCAAAGCAAATTCTCAGTGTTAAAACTGAGAGGTTACAAAGAGGGCTCAGACCAGAAGTTTCATTGGTCCATTTTCTGATGGTAGCTATTTCCAGTAAGTTCTCCTCACCTTTCGCTAAGCTTTGTGCCACCTCAAGAAGAGAATGGAGAGGCACTACCATGATGAGGTAAAACATAGGTTAAAAACAAGTTTGAAAAGTAGGACCTGCCCACTCCAGTCCATTGACTGCCTGAAGATAAGAACCTCTCAAAATGAATCATATAGCTGCAGCAAAAAGCATTTGTGATTCTTAGAACTTTCTTTCTCCTTGATACTTTCTGTTTGGGAAGATATCTGACAAATAGTACATATTTTAACTGCCTTCGGTATTTATCATGCTTATTCTCTTTGGAAGCAAGAAACATTCAAAAGCTGCTTCAACTTGTTAAAAAACCCAATCAGGACCCCTTACCTATGAAGTCAGCTCAGATATGGAGACAAAGCATTGAGCAAACACAGAGCTCCACACATCCTTGCAATAGTCATTTTGAGAGTCCCTATCAGCAGGCAAAAACATATGCTGCCCAGGTATAGCCAGACATGGTCTATTACCTTCCGCCACTCTCCTGAAGGGCTCAAGATTAAGGACAGTGATGAAGTAAATGAATACAGGTCCTATGAGTTCTGTGTAAGCACTCAGCCACCTGGCAATTCCTGGTGGCATCTTCTGTAAATAGCAGAGTAGAGAGCGTTGGTGGGGAGGTGGTCCCCAAGTTTATGGGTGAGCTTGAGTCATAATTAGGCCTTGCAGATCCATAGTCACTGACTATGACTCACCCTGGAAGAGGAGCTGTAGATATTTTCTATAATGTGAGCAGAAGAACCAGATCTTTACACATACAAGCAAGGCATGAAATGCAAGCAGACTTTTCAACAAGAGGTGAGCAGAACCACTGAAATGTTGTCAACCTAAGTTTCAAAGACACAATAATAAATTGAAAATGGCCTGCATCTTTTTCCTCAACTCAGATATGAGACCATTAAATTTGACACAAAAAGGTTTTTGCAAATCAATAGGCCATTTAGAAACAGCCATTTTCATTCTAGCTCTGCGGCTTTTTAAAAATTGTCACACCCTCGTGGAAAGTACCAGTTGAGAAAAGCTTTGCTCATTGTGATGGTTACCATCAGCAGACCAAATTCACAGCAGGATGCTCTGCTGGGTCCATTAATCAATACATGGAAATCCAAACAAAAGACTTGTTTAGCTCCTCTTCCTAAGAGCATTTTTAATTCCAAAAAGGAATCAGAAGCCAGAAACTACAGCATGGTTAGAGGGCTAACCATTCTGACGAATCTTTAATGAAACACTTGAGAAATCCATTCACACATGGTCCTGTTTCACACATCAGCTTTTTTCCTTCCGCTCCAAACTGGATAGTAATTCCTTGCTGTTAAAATAGCCCTCCTCTTTTTACTTCAGCTGAGACCACTGAAATGGCTCCACAAGGAATAGAAAAAATTCATCACATTCTTCAGACAGCTTCCCGCTTCCTCTTCCCTGGTTATTAATGATTGGGCACCCACCCATACACAAGCAAATGGAGGGGTTTCACCATGACTCCATCTTATGGGCTGGGTCTTCTTTGTTCTATTGGCCACTTTTTTTTTTGGTCACAACAAAACTTTGTCAGGATTTTTAAAAAGGGAGAAGAGAGAGAAAGCAAGGGCGCTATCAGTAAAGCACAAAATCATCTCACCCCTAAGTCCCAGTTAAGGACAATTGAAAATGTACTAAAGACTATGAGCTCTACCCCATAAACATGTGTGTATCAGTCAGATACCCTGTCACTGGAACACAATACCCAACATCACAACTTAAAAGAGCAAAGGTTTAATTTAGCTAGTTGTTTGAGGGGACTCAGTCCATACTCAACTGGCTCTAAGGCAGGCACAACATGGAGGAAGGGCATTATAGAAGAGAGCTGCTCAGTTCACAATAGTGAGGAAGCAGAGTAAAAGAACAGTTCCAAAAAAGAATGGAGAAGAAATTGTATATGGTACCCACAGCCATACCTGCATCACCAACCCAGGAATAGCCAGAAGCATGCTCTATTAAACTGCTAGGCCCTTCTTAATCCAATGAAGCCGACACATCACAATATTTCCACACAAAATTCTATTTGGGAAGCTGGTTCACTGGTTCCCGTTTCCATTCATGGGTCAGTGTTCCAAGTTAAATCTCTTGACTAGACCAATCTCTGATCTTAGCTACCTTGGATATCTGTGAGATACAACTGTTAGGTCATTAGAGGGTGGGTGGAAAAGCTTACCTTTTTAAAGCACTTCAGTGGAGTATATAAGAAAAAACTCTCTACAATGTCTCAGCAGTTTAAAGAAGGTTAAACTGTTTTTTCATCCACCCATACCTTCTGAGGAAAAGTTCTACCTCACATTCCTGACATTACTATGTCACCTCTCAGGCTTACTCTACAGTCCTGGCACAGATCCTCTAGCTAGACTCTAGTCTCTCCACCTTATGTTCAAAGACCTCATCCAAAAAATGGCAAAAGTTAGGCCCTGATGTCTCAGTAAATCCCTCATTTACCCTATAAGCTGGGGCACCATCACCCCAGGTCCAGCTGGATTATCTGCAACAAATGCAGCTGCCCAGGCCACACACCATCCCTACAGAGCCTCTCAAACTGACAGAATTTCAGAGTAGGGTGAAACAGGAATATGGATGATGAACAGGCTATGGGACACATCTGATGCGCCTGCAGTTTGAGAATCCTGCTCTTATGACTCTTCCACTGAAATCTTCTTAGTCTTGTCACCTAGCCTCTCAATATTTACTACATGCTCACTCTCACCTTAGACTCTTGTTCCATTTCTTAACCTCTAGAACAAATCAGTCTCTTTGCCATCTGCTTACATCTTATGTATTTTGAAAGGTTGACATCAAAGTCAACCAACTCATCTCTAATACTAATCTCTTTTAGTGTCTTTTGTGGTTAATTTTTCTCTGATTCCTAACATCAGAATTACTTTGCAGGGGAGATAGAAAGGGTGAGTTTATTTAAAATATGTCAGTTTCTAGGCTGGTCCAAGATCTACAGAACTGGAAGAACATGGAATGAAACGTAAATATGTCAATATCTAAAGAACAAACAACATAAAATCAAACATTCAAAAATCATTAAGTCTTACTGATTGAATTTCTACTACCCAAAAATCTTCTAAAATATTTCCAAAAATACGCAGGAAAAAGATAAAATCTTAAAAACTGTACTTTCCATTATTGCAATCTAACAGCCACAAGAGCAAAGCCTGTTGGGTAAAGACAGCTGTGCCATAGCTCATTCCAGCTTAGCAGGATACACCAACAACACAAGGAGCCCGCTTGTCAGGATTCTGGAAGGAATTTACCTCTGCAGCACTTCTTCCTGGTAGCAGTACTATCCAAAGAACTTATGCAATGTCATTAAGTGGTAGAGCCATAAAAAAAAATACAGAATTAGGTTTCTTAATTATGCACAAACCGGTGCTCACCTCTGCACCACATGTACTCAAAGTATGCACAAACCAGGTGATAATTATACCAGTATAAGGATTCCTTGTAACATCCATATGCCTTCAAAAGTCTACAATCACTTTGTGTATAGGGGCAAGCATAACGGTGTCTAAATTCATTCATTTTACATCTCCCCTCTCTCTCTCTCTCTCTCTCTCTCTCTCTCTCTCTCTCTCTCTCTCACACACACACACACACACACACACACACACACACAAAACAATCCCACAAAATTTTCTAGGGATTTGGCATTGTGCTAAGTGCTACAGGTTCACTAAGATAAATGAGCAATGGCCATTGCCCTTGAGGAGCTCACCACAATCTTGCAAGAAGAAATATAATAAAGACAAATAGCTACAGTGTACAGCAGTGTGTGATGATAAGGGCCGTAAGAGAAATCTGAGGTACTCCAGGAACTCAAGAAAGAAAGAGCAATTACCAGAACAAATAGAGAAAACATCACTGCCAAGGCAGCATTTCAGCTTGTTCTTCAGGGGCGCGCATAAGTCTTTTAAGTGGAGGGCAGAACAGGTAAGATAGGCAGCAACTGCAGCAGAATTGGCAACGGATGCATGAGTCAAAAGTCCTCACCCACTCTTGGTTATGCCTGTAGGATGGTGAGAGTTTTGTATGAGAAAGCACACTTTTCAGATTGGGTAAGCCATGCCCACTCAGCCAAAGACACCTAGGTTCTTTCTTTCCCAAAGGAATAGTACGGCACCACCTCAAATTAAACCCCAATGGAAAAGAGATTCTGAAATACATGGGATGAGAAGTTTTAAGAGGTAATTTCAAGCCTAGAGCAATGCATATAAAACCAAAAGAACAGCGTTTGAATCAAAATTCATCCTGCCATCTGTCCCACCATGAGTAATACACTCACTCTTCTGAGTCAAGTGTAAAATACAAAAAATGATGTTCACACCCTTTAAAACTATTTATTGATCCAACAAGATAGATAAGTCTTCTCTAAAGTTATAAAGCTCTTTCAAAATGTAACACAGTAAGGATAAGAACTGCTCAAAGAGGAAAAGCAACTGGGATAGCGGAAAGGAGGAATAAAGGAAAGGAAAAAAGAGACATAAATTTGTGTGTGTGTGTGTGTATATATATATACACACACACACACACACTTATATATGATAGCTAAGATGACTACACTACTAATTCTATTAGTTCTAGGAAAAGAACAGTTAATACTCATGATTAGATCAATTTTACATTTCTATATCTGGTAATCTAAGCAAGCCTTTTGAAGGTAACAATATGCAATATTATAAATCACTGTTAAATTCTTATCATCTTGGAAAGTTATTGTTTTGGGTTTGTTGTTGTTTGCTTGTCTCTTTTGCTATTTTTCTTTTCTGTCTTTTTTTCTCTTAAATAAATAAATAATGTAGAGCAAGATTATTGGATAACTTTTTTTTTTTTTTGGTACCAGGGATCGAACTCATAACCTGGCACTTGCCAAGCAGGCACACTTATGCCACTGAGCTAAACTCCACACAAGTACACAAGCTACACACATAGATTACACACATACACACACACACACACACACAATCAAAATAAAAATGCTCAATCTGAGGGCTCTCCATACAAAGGGAGCGCTGTGCTCAGGCTGAATGAGACCTCGCTTCATGCCAAAGCACAGAAAGGAAACCATACAGGATTTGGGGAGGATCGGTGAGCTGTGATTGCATCAACCCTGAAAGAACCCTCGTCTTCCCATTAACCTAAACTGACAAATCTGTTAGAGAAACACAAACTATTTTAAAACTGAAGTTTCAACATAAAAATTCCTAAATAAGACTGAATTTTTGAAATATTTATTTTGTTCAGATAAGATTTTCCTTTAATATAAATTAATATGGTCCTACTTTATTTTCCATCATGACCAGCTTAGCTTCTCATAATAGCTAAGTTTAATTAGTACTGAATATCTATTATGCAATTAGTTAAGTGAGTATATATACAAGCAGGATTTCAACAGATTAAATTGCTTTTCACAAAGAAGTAAGTGCAAGATACACACATCTGTACCTTCCACTGAACTCTTGCCACTAGCCATAAAAATGCTTGATGCTCTGTGTAAACACAGTAACTTGCTAACCTGCACTAAAAGATCCCATACTACGACAAATTTAAAATCTGTCTTTGATCTCATGTAACCCTTAAGACTTCCAAAAATATTACACTGGCACGCTTGTAATTTAAAAACCAACTGATTTTTACACCCAAAGCATGTCTACCATTTTAGGCTATATGCTGTTTCCCAAATTCCTCACCTCCTAAATCTAGCAGTCTCCGTTTCTCTTCTCCTCACCATCTCCCCTAAAAACTGATTCGTCATGTTCTTCTTCATAATTAGCATACTAATAAAATTGCTGACTTATTCCTTGAAATGAAAGAGGAAGCTGTAAGTCACTGAAGTGAGCAAAAGCCACCCAGGAGGATCCCAAATTCAAGCCCAGCCTGGGCTATTTAGCAAACTCAAGAAGGCTCATAGCTCAACATTTTTAAAATAATTTTTACAGGGCCAGGGGTATAGCTCAGAGTAGAGGACCTAGATTTCATTCCTAGGACTGAAAATAGCAACAATACTAAAAATTAGGCCAGGCAAATATGAATTAAAAACTGAAACATACAGTTATCCTACTTGTAACTATTACTCTGGAGCAGAGGGGAAAAAAACTGCATATTCACTAAGGGAGAAAGAAAAATTCAGGTTTAACATACCGATCTGCCCCAGTCCCATGCCCGCAGTGGAACCACGTACAGCAAGAGAAGACCTTTGTCCTCTCTGCCCCATGGCACCAAACTGCCCCATGGCACCAATCAATCCTGGGATGCCAAGTCCAGAGCAGAATGCACCTGACTGGGAATTCCTCAGAACCACTGGAAAAAGCCTGAGGGCTCATTCATGCGCTGCTGCAAAAAGTAGACGACCATAGGCATTAATAATCTTCAATTAAATAGGCATTAGCCATGTCAGCTTCTGACTTCAGAGCCTCATCTTCATCTAAAACACTCATTACATGTGGGTTACCACGCTGGGTCCCGCAAAGGTCAAGGTACAGAGCCCACATCCTCTCAGAATTTATGTTCAAGACAGAAAATGACGTGGGCTACATACACACATCGAATAAAGGATCTGTCCAAGGCAGATGTGCAGGGCCAGGCCTAGGGGAAAAGCAGAAGACAAACGGGCAGAAGGAGAAGCTGGTTCATTAGTATATGGCATTACAGTGAAAACCTAATTAAACTCATGTTAGATTGCATTTCAAGCAAAAATAGATGGCCAGAAAAATCAGTCGGAACAACTGCAAGGAAACAGGGAACATTTCTCATACTCGTTTTGTTCCTTGTGTACAGTGCTGGGCAAGTATTTACTATACTTAACACATGTTCATTGATATATAGATTAATATATACTTGAATATTAGCAGCAGTGAAAGACTGCTGTTCTTTCTGTCTTCATATCATCTAATGAAAACTGCAAATTCAACCAGATAACAAGAGTCGCTGTATCATGAGTCCTCAAATACTTAAATACCATGTGTGCAGCTCTACAAAGCAAAAGAATCTTATGGAGAAGATCAGGAAGAGAAATATAGGTACTCAAAAATGTTTGAAGAAAATACCTTTCTATCATCTCATTCACGTTAAATGTGTTTCATCTTTGGAAACTTGGAAGATAAAAGGTCTTCCTTTAATGTCATTTCTGCAGGAACTCCAAGTGTTCCTGCGGCGCAGACACATAAAATTCTACACTCAGCACGGGTTATGGCAAGATGATTCCAAGGCCCACTTTGTCCCTTTCATTTAAAAGAAAAAACCAAAAAATGATTACAGCATGAATTTGGTCTTTTAGATGAAATTTCTATTTCATTTCCTTTCTTGAGAAGAATAAATCAATCATTTCCAAACCTTTACACATAAATGAATATATCCTAATTATGTACAGGCCTCAAACCCAATGCAAGACAGCTCATCTTGTGACTCTCTGTCTTAAGACTGAAACTGTATGTCGATCAGACCCATTCATGCCAATGTCTGACAACATCTTCTTGGTTACTGGGCTGGCACAGCACAGACACCCAGCTAGTTATCTGCTGTATCTGTGCTTAAGGCAAATGAGTTTCTTTCACAACTGCTCTTCTTGTTCCAAAGATTTGATTGAATTCTTAATATTGCATTCACAGCTCAACAAGGAAGATCCTTCTGAAATGTAAGAACATGGGTGACTGAAGAAGTTGCCATGGAAACTACCCCTCCTTCAACTTTTAGCAATTAAGAAACTCATCTACCACTTCATACACCACAGAATTTGAGGCAGATAACTAACTGGAACTCCTTAAAACAATGCCTTTTTCGCTATCGGGAGACTTAACATCAGACTCACAAGCTTCATTAATTTACCCTGAGAAGAAATTCTTCCAAATCAATATTTATAGCAAAACTTTTTAAAGGATATCTTTAGTATCCTTGTTTTGAAATGTTTAGTAATATTTGTTTTTGTTAATGTGCATTTGTATTGCTGACACATTTTCATATCATTTTGTTATTGAATATTATGCATATTCTAAAACGGTCTTCCAAGAATAGAAGCCCAATATATAACAGAAGCATTAATATAACATAGCCTATAGAAAATAAGAGAGTCACAGCCATTCCTCAAAATTCAAGTGTTCAGGAGCTGGTGAGGCCTAAAGTCAGGGGTCACTCGTAAATAAAAACATTTTAAAAATAAAGCTGAAAGATATTTCTAAGTGCATTATCCCTTAAGGAATGAGAATAAAATTATCTTTTTCCCCCCGTTACCCTTATAATCGATACCACCACCACAAGATACAGGGTTTATTAAATAGCACTTAAAATCAATAAAATATAACCAAAATATCCCAAAGCAAAACTCTTTCAGAAGAAAAATTATTAATTTCTTCCAATTTCTCCAAACACTTAAAGCCACTTATTTTCTAGGTAGTCTTTTAATATAACAACTCACTACTGCTGCATCTGCCATTTACCTCCACAAGGAATCCTGCCATGCCAAAGAATATTCCATGACATGTTTTTGTTCCTTCACTCTGTCTAAATTGTCTGAGAATTCTGGGACAGCTCTCAGACACCTGGACACTCAGATCTTGTAAACTTCAGGATGAGGATCCTAGACAATTTAAGAAGCTCTTAAAACACAGGAAAGAATGCAAATTAAAAAATAGCTTTTAGAATGTGAGGTTATTTTTTCTTCCTCTTAAAAAGAAAAAAAAAATGCCAGCGCCTAAAACCTTCCCAGGAACTTGCAGGCACTCAGACATGAGGTTGACCACATCTAGTAAGTTCTCAAGAACTATTACTGAACCAATCTGGCAAATTCTACTGGGCACAGACAAGTTCTTAAACACCTCTCCTTGATTATTCTTCCCCACAGTGGCGGCAGACCCATCTCTGTCTCGGTGGGGGAAACTTAAAGGAGAAAACAAGAGGACATGGAAAGAAGAACTTGCATAAATGATTTTATTTTCAAGTTTCTCAACCATAAATTAAATTCCTTGAGGGAATTTCTATGTCACTTGATTACTTTACTATTCCCTATGGCCATTTCCGTAAATGTTAGCGGGTTCACAAACACAGGCCACTCCTCTTTGTTTTTTTCCCCTTCAACCTTGTGCCTCTGGAGCTTCATGATAAAGCCATTTCTACAATTCCTAAAACTGCCTACTGTAATCTTTAACTGGTACGACCATCTTTGCATTTTGTATCTTAGATCCTAAGCCCAAGCATTCATATTCACCGTACCCTCTTCTAAGGTGACTCTCTGCTCTGTTCAAGTTAAAGCCTGATCATCAAGATTGCAAATTATGTGATGTAATAAAATGTATTTCTACAATTTAAATAGAGATGGAATGCATGTGACTATACAGCCATTAACTTTCACCTACTCCCAGGGCTGACATTCAGCCAAAAACACAGGCACCTTACATTTGTCGTGTGATTCCCCAAATCCAAGTCGACATATAGCTCACACCCTGAAATCTCAGAAATCCCTTTTGGTTGTCAGAATCTGCTATTAACCTGCAGGCATTTTCTTTTTAAATTAATCCAAACAGAGCCTTAGGAAGTATATCTTTCATTCCTTGTGGTATTTTTAAGGCCAAAATCTGCTGCTGTGGGAAGAAAAGTTTTAATAATGCAATTGGGTTGGATATTTATTTGTAGGGTTGTCAACCTTGTAAATATATGGGATACCCAGTTAAATCTGAACTTCAGCCAACAACAAACAATGGTTAGTTTAAATATGTCCCAAGTAGTGCATAGGATATATTTACATTGGAAAAAATTGTTTAGTGCTGATTGGAGACTCCACTGTAATTGGCCTCCTACCCTTTATTTGGCAATCCTGTGTGTGGTAGGAGAAGGGTTATACGGCAAGAGGGAGGATAAGGAGCACAGTGAGGCTTTGGCGATGGTGGGGGCAAGGTGAAGAATGAACTGGGTGACAAAACTAAAGGAGCTAAAATAACTTAGAATGAGACAGAGAGAGGAGGGTGAATGTGGAGGGGCCCGGGAAAGCACTAATCTAAATTGAAAAACACCACTGGCACGAAATCACCTTACTGGGTCACTATAAGAGACTGCTCTGAGCAGCTTAAATTAAGATGTACTCAGAAAAGGGAGGGCACACACACTACTATGGGTCAGGCTCAAGCTTGCAAGTCTTACGCCACATCCTTGGCCACTCATGACACCTCGAGGGGATGCTTCCACTCTAAGACTATTTGAGAGGACAAAGGCACACTTGGCCAGGAATTGTGCACCAAAGCCAGCCTTTCTGAATTCAGGCTCCTGGCTTCTCTCTCATATTGAGGGAAAGGAGGGGGATACATACTGAAAAAGTACCTTGCAGTCTGGGTTTCCATAACATGAGATCTTATGAAAGACAAAAGTTGAGATCTCTATCTCTGCTTTCTGCTACCCAACACTTCTGCAAAGAATGACTGGAATGTAATGTTAACTAAGACAAAAATAACACTTTATTACATTCCCCGGAGGTGGAGGTAAATTTCCTTTTGTTGCCAGCTCTCCAACAACAACAAAAAAATCTCAATAGGCAGAGTTGCAGGGACACGCAGTAATACATCTTGGCCCCCCAAGAACTCAGGCGACTGCTGTTTTATAGAAGATATGTTTGCTGGGCATGAGCATGGTCATACATGCAAGATCCCAGCTATATGAGAGGCTGAGGTAAGAGATTCACAAGTCTGTGGCCAGCCTGGGCAAACTTAGGGAGCCTCTTGTCCCAAAAGTAAAAATAAAAAGGGCTGAAGCTTAGAGTACAGCCTCCAGTATATACATGTGCTGCCGAAGCGAACTCAGAGGTAGCATTTCTAAATTCAATCCCAGGACCACAAAAATAAAGACTAGAATAGAATAGAAGTACAAACCCAAGACTGGCAAAACAGAATAGGTCTTGTTCATACTGAAGAGCCCCTTGCTACTAATGTCTACATGACAATCTAGGGGGCAGCTGAAACAGTGATGATGAGAACAGCCCACATTTATTGTATTTGTTGTTTCAAATTAATTTATTCAATACGTACATCACTCCCACACTCCAAGTGGGTAGGTACTGTTATCTCTCATTTTCCAGATGAGAAAAACAGAGGCAAAAAGACATTAAGGAACCCCAGTGACACACAGGAGCCAGGAGTGGGTAAGGCTAGCCTAGACCTGGCCTCTTGGGCTCACTGTAGAACAAGTCACTCGGATGTCACAACTTGAACACACTCTGAATTACCCTGAAATGACACACAGATTTGCCTCAGTTGAGTGTCTAAGACGAGATGTCGTGTCACTGTGTGGAAGTCAGCGGGCACACACACAAGTACGTGTAGCCGTGAACCAAGCCACAGTTACACTAGAATCTGAGAATCATCTCATGCAGCTGAAGAACTGAAAGGTTACCAGAACTGAAGTATAAAACCACTCCAGGTAGTCACTGCTTCCTAGGATCTGTAAATGACTGCGCAGGTGATGGTTAATCAATCTAGGGATGAAGGTGGTATAAGCTATTACAGTTAAAATCAATCTCCCATTTTACTTTTGTTATTTCTTAAATTCTAAAAAATGAGGCAACTGCCAACACATGGCTTTTATACACTGAGTACATTCTTTGTTTCTGTAAAGACAGTATTTTAAGTGGTATGGTTATTTTTACACATAATGAACTATTTCTGGTTTTATAAACTTAATTTTTAACCCCTTTTTTGTCTTTAAAACAACTTTTTAATCTCTGGGATACCCAAAAGAAATGTACCTGTAACTTACTCCACATAGAAAATTGGCAAAGATAAACCTTTTGGGGAAACATACACTGTTTAAAAGAGTTTTATGATCCTCAGTGTCTTGAAAGAATAACATAATGAGGCATCTTCTGTAAAAGAGAAGTAAATTAGGCTCCATTTTCTGAAAAGGTCAAATTCCACAAATCAGAACATGACCTTGAACAACCTACTTTACCTCTCTGGGGCTAGACGCATAAACACAGATGCGTTTCCTTTGTAACCAAATTACCTTACAGTCTCGAGAGTGGAATGGCTCTGGCCCAGCTGCGCTGAGATTCCAATGCCTCTCAGGCCTTGGGGCAGCTGGACAGAGTCGGTGATGGAGGCCCCAGATCCCTCACATCCAGCTAAGAGCAGCCATTTGTTCCCTGCGGTGCACGGGGCAGCCCTTTTCAATGTGCGCTGTGATGCGAAAACGGGTGAGAGGCAGTGGATTAAGTGACCTTGCAGTCCCCTCCTAGCTCCGACTTCTTGTTACTTTGTGATTGCAATTCTTCCAGAGACAATGTCCACAGCTAAATGCTGTGTGGTTCTCTCATCTACAATGCAGGACACAGAGCTTTATAAAAATAGTAAGACCTCAACGATCTGTTCCAATGGCTAAAACTGTAACGGCATCCTTTAAGAAATCAATGTTAAAAATTAAATATGTGTTCACAATGCTTACTCATTTTCTGCCAACTGTAAATTTCTTGTTACCTATGCCCAGAATGTCAAGGCATACTATAAAATCCAAAAGAGGCAGGAAAGAAAGTAAACTTTATTCAGTAGTTCTAATACTAAAATATTGTAGCATATTGTAGCACATAATGCTACTATTATATCTGGATATCTAGCTATTAATCATTTTAAAATTCTGTTGAATAAGTATAAAGGCATTTTATTCTCCTCACATCCTCTACACTCACCCTTTAAACAAATAATCAAAATTTTTAAAAAAACAAATAATCACTCTTTTCACAGAATTAAAATATTAGGAGTCAAAGAAAAGTAACACTTCAGAAGTAGTCAGGTGTATGAACAACTTTAACATATATAATGTTTCTCTCAAAATCAACAAGGGCAGAAAACATAAGTCTCTTTTTTGGTAAACAAATCTAGTTTGAACGAATAGGTTGCAAAGTTCTACACATCTCTTTACCAGAAAGGTATAAATAAGCAGGAGGTGGGGAATTAGGACAGGGAAAACTATGACTGAAAAGTAGACAGGCTGGCATTTAAGGGACAAGGTAAGAACAGAATTTCCACCACCAGCTAAGTGGGCATGAGGGACACCTAACTATACACACACAGCAGACTGAAGAGAACAAAGGAAAGAATAGTTCAGCAATCCCAGGGATCATAAGCAAGGGAAAAGGAAAGGAAAAAGGCATTTAAGGAGGAAGACAACTCCGATATGCTGGCCCAAGTCAAGAGAAGGCCCCTACCTCACTTTACTGGGAAACCCTCCTGCTGATTTCTCACACGGAAAACCAGCCTTGAAAATAAGCACTGAGCAAGGAACCCAAGCACAGGAAATACCCCAGGGTATTTAATAATGAGACAGCAGTTTACATCTGGTGTTTCATTTCTGTTAGATTCTAAACCCTCACAGCCACAAGGGTCACTTGAACCCATGGACTTTTAGATTATTATGCCTGTAATCCCAGCACTGGGGAAGCAGAGGCAGAAGAACCAAAAAGTTCAAGCTTAGCCTGGGAAATTTAGTCAGACCCTGGCTCAGAATAAAGATTTTAAAAGGTCTGGGAAAAGAGCACCCTGGGTCCCATTTACACTATGGGAGAAAAAAACAGATACAAAGAGATATATTTGTTTTTAAATAATTGTTCTTATTTTAAATTTAATGCAATCTTACCACAGAATAATATAAACACACAGAGCATTATAAATAAAATAACCCATAAAGCCAATCATCAGAGATAATTATGGACCACATTTCAGTGCGTTTTCTTCCATTCACTTTTTTAACATGCTACTGATCATTGAGTGGGAAGGAGGCATGGTTCATTATGTTGGAAATTATCTCCTCCTCCACCTGCCTTTCACCTCCTGAATTTAAAATGACATGCAGAATTTATGTTTTGTGCCGAGTGTGATCTGAGTTAAGTGTCTTTCCTCCACCTGGGCTCTGTCTAGCTATGCCTGGGGCCCGGGCCATCAGCCAAGCCAACACAACCCTGCAGGGAGACTGTGCTACATCAGAATTCAGGCTCGCCAGGCAAGGAGAGCTCTCAGAAGCCTCCTGCAAGATCTGTTCTATAAGGGTCCTAGGCTGCCCCAGGCAATGGAATACAGAGAAAGGTTAGAGTAGCGTTTCTGATTTTACAACCCTGCAGTGCCTGTCTCTCTCTACTGAAATAAGGAAGTTCACAAACCTGTCCACCAGCATGGTCCCTCTGCCCACTGTCTCACAGGCAAACAGGGCCTTTTCCCCCTGAAGGGTGCATTCACTCATCGAGTATCTCCTGAGCACCCTCAATGGGCCGGGTGCTACAGGAGCCACTGAAATAAACCAGAGAGGTCGATGCCAAAAAAAGTCAGGCTTCAGAGAAAGAAGAACCTGAGTGATGTCCAAAAACATGGAATCAACCACTGAAATCAGGAGGCGCTCAGATATCAGGAAAAGACTGTAGAACACAACCTCCGCAGAGGGCACGTGCCTCTGCCCTTCAGGCCAAGGGCCAGGCCCTGTGCCTCCAGCAGACTGACCCTCCACACACCAAACAGCAGCATCATTGTCCCTGTCTGAGGATGGATGGTGAACACAGCCAAATCAGGAGCCCTGGCCAGAGCTACGCAAGGGGACAACGCAGGACTCCAGTTCTGACTCCCCGCCTTGACCCTCTAGGGCTGAGGTATATCAAGTACTCATGAAGTCCCTTAAAAGTCTTCACAATGAAAAAGGAAAAGTTTTTTTTCTACTTTTTTCCCACTGCTTAGTTTCTTCCCTCTTGACAGAGAGAACGCAGGTCTCTGCACATGCTCTACGTCTGTACCCCTGGGATCTAGCAAGGCCTTCTTCTCTCCCCCCATCTTGCTGACTACAGACCAGGGACATCTGGATCCACCTTTTTATACTTCAAGGAAGGGAGAAAAGAAATGCCTCTCACTATAAAATATTCAGTGCTGCCATTTTCTGGTAATGTGGTGCACAGTATAAAACACTGTTCTATGGAAACCGAGTGCACGTGCTTCGCGGTTCTATCCATCAAGTATGTATACTTTTAATTTGCTTCTTTGTCCTACGTATACAATTGGCTGAACTGAAAATACTGAAAATACTCCAAAAAAAACAGCATTTGAATTGAACAAGCACATACATTTTTGTTACCATTCCCTAACAGCACAGTGTAACTATTTACACAGCACGTGCATGGTCTTAGGTACCATCAGTAGTTTAGAGATGATTTAAAATATATAGGAGGATATGCATAGTTTATATGCGAACACTACACCGGTTTACTTAAGGGACTGCCATGTCCGTGGATTTGAGGATCTACAAGGATCCTTGAACCAATTCCTCACACATGCCTAGCAGTAACCAAATGACTTTTGATGCTGCATTGTCTACAAAACTTAAAAAAAAGCTTAGATTACCTTAAGACCAAGTCACAAATCAGCACATATTTGCAGAATTTTAACCTCTGTCAATTCGTAACAAAAATAGTACAAAGTTCTCTCTGAGGGGCCTATGGAAGCAAACATCAGGAAAGAACAACAAGGCCCCTGCCTGGCAGTCGTGCCTAACAGCCAGGATACCTACTTCATTTGATTGTTCAGGCCAGGTGCTCAGTTTTGCTAAGCCTCCCTGCAGCTTCCTTGGAGCCTGCTTCCCTCACCCTCACCTGAGAAATGAAGTCAAGGATGTAGAACCCACAGAGTTGCCATGGACCTGCTCTTTCAGCGTGGACAAGGTCACTGCAGACACTTTCTTCTGGAGGCACTCCAGATCTTGCTTTGCTCCTGACACTATGCTCTCCAACTACATGAGCTAGTGGTCTTGCTTCTTATTTTACATTTTATGTGCCCAAGCAATGCTTTTTCCAGGAGGAAAAAAAAAATTCTGACAAAGCCAAGGAAAGCCCATAGAAACAAGATTTGGAGCCAGGCATGGTGGTGTATGCCCATAATCCCAGCACTCCAGAGGCTGAGGCCATGAGTTCAAAGCCAGCCGGAACTATACAACATAGCGAGACCTTGTCTCAATAAACAAAACAACAACAAAAAAGGAGCAACAGCATTGGGAACCCAATGTGCTGGAAAGGTATATATGAGCTTGAACACACCTAAAGCCCTTCAACTACTAGTTTTCTTACGTTTCAATTCTATCAACCTGGCAGATACACAGTTTGAAGACGTTTTGGCAGTGGAGAGTTTTACCAGAGAAGGCAAAGACTGAAAAAGCTAGGCCTGACTCCTGGCCCACAGGGCAAGAACCCAGTCCCCATGGCAGACTTCGTTGGGCCCTTTAATGAGACCTAATGTGTCACTTGTGTATCTCAGTGGGTGATTCTTGCTTTTGTGTGGATTCTTGGTCAGGCTTGTGAAGATGTGAATGACATTTGAGGACTTTTCTGCTGCCAAAACAGGATAGATGAAGTCCAGATGGGGTTCCCCCTCACTCCCACAGGAACCAGTCAGGGACCGATGCATTCAACTCCAGCATGATAAGCAACAAAGTCTCAGTGTATCTGAACACAGGAGGGCGGTGGGCTACTGGAAGAAGAATGGCAAAGAGATATGGTAACTTCCAGGAGGGTGGTTTCCAAGGTGAGGGACAGACCTTCTCCAGGATCAAGACACACTGACCCGAAATCTCACTACTTCGCTCATATGTTAATCTAGGTTACCTTTTAAACAAGGGCCACAGGCTTGCCTTACTCAAATTCTGGTTCGATGAAAAGTCTAAAAAGTCCTCAGATTTAATTTACATCTTCATAAGACTGATCAAGAATCCATACAGAAACAAGAATCCCCCACTGATACACACAAATGACATACCACTAAGTCCCATTAAACAGCCCAACGAAGCCTGCAGGATTGACTAGGTGTAGCCACAGCAGTGCTCCAGCTCCTACTGGAAATAAGAAAGCAGAAGGGGAGGAATGGTTTTTAAATATGTCTCCATATTACTCAGGCTTGCTGATAACAAGCTTTGCAACTCTGGCTCATTATTCCCTGCCACCCTGCAATCATTAACCCAGAGCAGGAGTGGAGGTGGGGTAAGACAAAGAAACCCAAGGCCCTGCCCAAGGAGACTTCCTCATGCCGCCTTCAACAAGGCCTTCTAGGAAACTGTAACATCTACACTGGGAACCAAAAGAGCTGCTCTGCTAAACTGGAACCTCTTAACTGAAATTAGTTCTGACTGGTTTTCATTAAATCTTTTTTAGCTGGTTTTCAGTGTGCTAGGGGATGGGTTAGGGTGGGGTGGGGGGTACCTACATATATCAGATGCTCAACAGATGTGGGTGGGAATCAAAGCAGAGCTGCGCTGAAAGCTGCAGAGACAGCATGCAGCAGCTCCCCCAAAACAAAAGGTCAGCCATTTAGAATGACATCCCTGGAGTGATATATGTGCACATTAGAAAGTTAAATCTCATGAGAAGAATGTCCAATAAAGCCATCAATTTTATTTTTGGTTCATCTGGCTGCAATTTCTGCCTGCAGTCATTTCACCACAGGAAAACTTAGCACCACGCAGGCACCTGGATTCACTTCAGGGTCCCTGGCCCATGAACTATGACATTCCACACATAGTTCGCCAGAGCAAGGACTGAAATGCCTGTGCCCTGCTTCTCAGCTCACTGTCTGTGGAACATTCCTAGACCTTTGATGTGAAAGAAAAATACTCCATTTCACAATGTTACCAGGACTGGGCTTTTTTTTTTTAAAGAAGCCAAAACAAACCAACCATTGCAGCCACCCTGGGTACAGTGACAACCCTGTTCAAATTACCCCCGCTGAGGGAGTTTACCTCCCTCAATCCTGTTCCACACTGTGCAGTATTTTAAGGAAAAGGAATCATTAGCAGAATATCCCACTAATTGACTAAAAGAAAAACCAAGCCCACTTCTTTAGATGAATTCTTTTATCAAACTGCTAAGAACTTCTCTGCCCTTGAAGTGCCAGGGTAATTTGTTACACACTTAACCCAAGTTTTATAATGTTGCTGCTGTTTTCAATGAGTCTCTCCTCCTCTTCCTACCAGGCGTTTGGGGCTCTAATAGCAATCCTACAGTCACCTCCTACTGAATAATTATAACAGAGAGCCAATTAAACTAATCACCTTTCCACATATTTTTATCCAGTTTACAGGATGTAAATCTTCCACCGGAAAGCTGAGAACCAAAGCTCCTCTCCAGCAGCACCTTGGATTCCCCTGGAAAAGCCCAGCCTATCAGAAGCAAGCTCGACTCCTAGCCACTATTAATGCGTGACACTTCAACTACGCAATGTGTGCCTACGGTCACCATACAGTCATCTCTCCTTTTCAAAGACATAAAGGGCTCTGGTATTATTCCTGACCTATTTCCATACCTCCCAAGTCTCAACCTCATAGTAATGTAATTTAGCTTAAACAGCAAATGCCACCAAATCCTCTAAAAAGTGATTCAAAGAATGACAGTGCCAGAGAGTGTGAAATTTTAGTGGCTCAGCAATTCATCATATGTGCATTTTTGGAAGGGGGAAAAGGATTCTTTTAAACAAGATTTCCAATTCTGAGGTTTATCACTGTAGTATGAGCCATTCACAAGGGAGCAATCGAATTGATGACTGCTCGGGGAAATCTCGCTTGATGAATCACACAGAATCCACTGGCTCTGAAAGGAAGGACACTTTTCCAAACCCACACCAAGTGACAAGCAGTGAACAGAAAAAAGTCCTAGCCCCAGACAGAAACAGTAGATGAGAAACACACGTCATTTGTGTAAAGCTAAGGCAGAAACAGAAAAACTTCCTTTCTAGGTAAAATCGCCATCTGAAGAATGTGACTTCTGGCCTACATGACAATTTTGGAAGCAGTTTTTATTCAAGACTGGACACCTTACCATTCTAAAACTGCTTACTTTGCTCTCTAAAAATTCACTTAGATGGTTTAATAACTATTTCAAGTATAGATCAGAGATCCTTAAATCTTAGTAATCCAAACAGTGACATTTCCTAAAGTTATATAATACATTGTATGACCGACAATAATTGCCTGCAGAAAAAAATCACTTTAGTTGGCTGCTCAAATGTTAAGAGCATAACAACAGCACTAAGAAAGCGCTCCTCAATGGGGTGAAGATACTGCTACCAATTAAGAGAGCAAAGGAGGAAGGGATTAAGGACCTATTGCTATCTTTCTCTTCCCAAAGTACCCCAAACTGTCCTTAGAGAACAACAACTTAAATAATACAAAGCTTTCTCTTCTGCTCTGATTTTCACTAGCCAGAGAGAGAAAAACAGGTAGTCAATTTTTAAAAATTACTTTCAGGCAACAGGTACTTCACAAGCTCATCATCCAATCAGCAGACTCAGGGAGGCTGCTAAGGCTACTCAGCAAAAACCCTTCCCATGTCAAGACCCTACTTTAGCTGCCTGGGGAAAGTCTCTGCTTTCCCTACCATGTGCTCCAAGCCTCCGTCCACCCTCACTTTCCTCTTCATTTGCAGCCACAGAAATCACTAAAACCTCAGACCAGTAAGTGGAAAGAAAGATATCCCTGTGTCTCAACGGAGTATCCTAAAGGAAGCACTTTCTTTTCAGTTTTGCAGAAAGGACGATAAACCCATATGAAACACACACTCAGCCTTTAAGGATAAGGCAATTTGAGATCCCACTATTAAAAAGTGTAACAATAAATTGTAAAGCCCCTTGAAATTGTAGTGAATAAGACTGTCCTGATTTTCTTCTGCCTTGCTTAATCAAACGCTTTAAATCTACATATCAAACAAAACCCTAATGGCTCAATCATTTAACTGGGCAAAAAGAGAAAGCACACCTAAACCATTCAGTGATATCCCTGAATTTAATGTTATTTCCTACAAGAAATTAGCTCCCCAACCTTTAAAAAGGAAGAAAGCTAGGGATCTTGTTACAACCACAAAGCAGGAAAAATTATCAATACTCAACCCAGATGTGAAATAAACAGCAACATACTACTCTCAAAGAATTTGAGGTAGCCCCGTTCTTCAACAAAGCCTTTTGTTACCCAGAGAGACCCACGTACTTCCTCCAACACCAACGGATCCTTTGAACCCACCTATCTTCTTCAGATTAGAAGCCATACATTCTCTAGGCTGCAGCCCTGCTCCTCATAACACAGGGAAACAAAAGGCTTCATGTCATTTCTCCCTTCCTAGTTCTCAGAGCTCGTTTCCTAGACTCAAGCTTTCCTCCCCAGCATCTTCCCAGGATGCCCATCCCACCTTTCAGACTCAGATGCAGAATCCACCGGGATGGTCCACTGACTGATCACTTACTAGGATTTGTACATTCATAATAGGCTCCTTGAAAGACAAACCCAGACAACCTGTACAATAACTAACACATAATTCCAAAATGCTGCTTTTGAAAGTTTCTTCTCTCTGTTCAATTTTCAAAACTACACAGCTTGTTTAATCATGATGTAAGGGTCATGTCTTCAGAACCATGGTACCAAACGTGGCACACCCTGGGGATGTGGCCCAGCAGGTCTACCTGGGGAGAGAGGACACCTCGACTTTGGTTCTGACTGGTTCTCCTGGGGCAAGTTACTTAACTTCTCTAGGTCGCTGCTTCATCTGTAAAACATCAGAGGATCTCAAAAGGCATTTACAGTGCCAAAATTCTGTATCAGCTTCCTTCCTAAGACTGTTCTCTGAGTCCAGTTTTCTAGAGCTTCTCCTCCTTTTAACCTCCATATTGCTTTGGCTCTTGCCCTTGAATGTTGGGGAAGAGTCTTTTGTTTAAAAAGACAGCCCCAAAGTCTCCCAGGGGCCCAGGGTTAATGCAGGTCTCCAAGAGCAGGATGCGCATAATCAAACTCAGACAGCAGCTGCTGAGTTGGGCTAATCCTTAGAGGGCTGCTCAGCCCTCTTCTTTCTCTGCAAGTGAAATTGCCTGGCACCAGGCCTGTTCCGGCTGTTGGGACCTTATGTTTTCAGCACATTGCAAACAACATCTTCTGTGGATTCAACTCTCAAAATGCCAATGGATTTTTCTGTTTTGCTCTTTCAAGCTGGCTCTCCAGATGCAAGTACTTCAAACAGAAGCACAGAGTGTCCACACACAGAACATCATATATAAAAGATGTGGGGTGGGAAAGAGACTTTAAGGGGCAGGGATGTGAGAGTACCAATGGAACTGGACTTCTCTTGTGTTCATATAGGGACAGACAGTATTTCATAAAACACCACAGGTGGAATGAAACAGCAAGAATCACCAACTTAGTGCCAAATTGACAGATCTCACACTAATGCATAGTCCCGAACTGATGTTTTCTCCCATAAGAGTCACAGTACTTCCCCTCTTCAACTCAGTGACCCTCTAAAATAAAAATGATTGTGTTGGTTTTCTTGGAAATCTTAAGTGACTAATCGCTTAACTTTAGAAAATCCTTTCTATTTACAAATTCAAGAGAACATTCTACAATGTGTACTTTTAAAAAAGTAAAAAAAAAGTTGTCATTACAAAGTTTTTTTGGCTTGATTCTATCAACTATAGCTAGCAAAAAAATTGTTGTGACAGGAAATCAGGGAAAATGGTAAAGACCTTATGACAGTTGGTTAGTTTCAGGTAACAATTACGAAAGTAGTCAAACGCATGGTCAATGTTAGGAGAGGCTATTAACATACATGCAATTTCATACCACTACTTCTAAAAAGTATAAAGATCATTGAGATTTATAAATGCTTTTCACTTCCTAGACATGAATTTAGGATATTCCCCTAAGTTATCCATGATAAATATAATAATTTGATACATGTTCTCATGCAACATCAATTTTGTTATTGTTTTGGTTTGAAGCTTGCCAGAATACAATCTCCAGCCAAGTATCTCTTCAAGAACACGTTCTTTTCTGTGCTCAAGCACAAATATATACATGTAATTTTAAAACATTTTCAAAACAATTATTTATCAGAGCATTAAGAAGCCCTATGAAGTAAACACCAATGAACTGTACTAATACTTTGGAATTTGAGGCCTTTAGAAAAAGAGAAGAGGATAAACCATATAAATCTTACATGGTTTTCAAGACTGCAATCTGGGAATTGGAAAGTGCTTTTTCACCCCCCAGAAGTAGTGAGCGCTATGCTGGTTCCCCCCTCCACTCACAGCAGGGTGACAGCAAATTCACTCTTCCCCTCAGGCAATTTTGTCACTGTGGCCAGCAAGCCAGAGGTTGCGTACTCCCAGACACGCTAAACAGGCTGGACACACAGATATGGCACCTTGTTGTCTCCTCATGTGCGCTTTGGGAGGATGCTTGAATGAGTTTTGTCGAGTGTAGGCTGGTTTGGGTTTATTAAGTAGAAAACATTAAACTCAAACCATCGAACTCATTGCAACAAATCAGTCAAACAAAATAGGCCACATACTTCCTGACTGAAAAGCAGAATGGACCTTCTCCAAATGTTTCCTTCCACTTGAAGACTTTGCCAGACTGAAGATCAAAAACATTTAGCGGATTAAAACTAACAGCTTAGGAGGTGAACCATATTACTACTAATTATGACCACTGTACTTGTGCAGCAGCTGTGAGCAATTAAAAGCCTATACTGTATTTCTAAATTCCCACGGACCCAAGAAAAACATTAAGACATTTTTGCAAGAACTTTCAGTATGTGTCCATAGTTAATGGCTCTCCGAGTAAGACAGTCAGTCTCCAGCTATGTCCACAGGCAGAAGCACAATGTCATAGCCAAGTTTCAGGTTGGTTTGCTTCCAGTGCCAATCATTTAGCATTAAAAATTAAAATAACTAAGAAAGTAGCACACAATGAGGCTTCTTTATACCATGAAACTAAATCACTTAGTGAATCAGCTGCTGTGAGTACAGGCTATTTGGGACTCATTTGTTTAGCCAGAGATCCCGCAATGCCTTCTATGTCAGGAAGAGAAAAAATAAAAACTAACAGCAAACCACCTACTGCTACTCACTTTTTGTGTCCCTGACAAACAGCTCCACTGAGGCAGGCCAAGCTGCAGGGCCAACTCTCCTGATGTTAATGCCTTGTGTTCCTGACTCCCTAGCGTGCCCCATTCACCCTAGCTATCCAAATTAGTGGAAAACATTAAACTCAAACCATCACTCATTGCAACAAATCAAATCACCCACACTCACATATACATAGTACTGTACACAGATCATTCAGGTAAATGCCACAGAACTGGGAGTCCAGATACAAATCCTTGGGCTTATGGTATTGCTTGGAGGAAAGAATAGTATTTAACAAAGCTACCAGGACAAGTAGATTTCACATGGGGGAAAAGAAATGAAGTTGTACTCTTATCCTACAGCATATGCAAAATTCTATCAGAGTGGATTATAGACCTAAATGTGAGCACTAAAATCATAAAAATCTTCAAAAAAACTCAATAAACCTTTGCATCATTAAGTGAAAGTTTCTTACATATGAGACCAAAAGCACAAGGAAAAAAAATAAACTCAACTTCATAAACATTAAAAACTTTCAAAGAGACACTACAGTACCCAGTGCTGATTCCATAATGCCATGATGTGTAATCCAGCAAAATTATCATTCTTTGTTCAAAGTAATTTTAGCTTGTTTTGTTTTGTTTAAGTTCAACACACATGAAGGTATGGACAGCTGTTTTGAGGAGAATGAGAGACACTATGACGGCCATTCTCGGCTTCCCTATTGTCTGGTCTTGAAGACCTGAAACGCCCTCCTCATCCTGCTCAGATCAATTCCATACTAGGTTGTTTCATGTGAATTCCCTGTATGTGACAATATGGACAACTCTTTGGAAGAAAACAAAGAGTCAATACGATAGAGAGTGAATATCTCCAATTGTCTAGTTTTGGAATTTATGTCCCTTACATTGCTTTCTTGTGATCTACTTTGTTCTGTTTGGTTGTGTTTAATTTTACCCTTTTGATATAATTGAATGTATATTTGAGTGGGTAAAATGGATGAACATATTGCTGTTTTTTTGGTCAGATCGTGGAACAGAACTGTTAACAGACTCACTGTTTGAATGTCTACTTTACATGTTTTAACTTTACAATTTGAACAACTATTTCCAAGCAGTCAGTATGTAATTTGTCAAGTAATAATCTCTTAGGTTTTTTTGTTGTTGTTCTTTTCCTTTTTTCCTTGGAATTCTGTATTGTTGCTACCCTTTATTCTGTTTTGTTTTTTTTCTTTCTTTCTTCTCTTTAAATAAAATTTTAAAAAAAACTTTTGTGCTCCAAAGGACACTATCAAGAAAATAAAAAGACAATCCATAAAATGAGAAAAAATATTTGTAAGCTGTGCATCTGATAGGGGACTTGTATTCAGAGTATAGACAGCACTCTTCAAACTCAGTAATCAGAGTGCAATTTAAAAATGGACAACGGATTTGAATAGGCATTTCTTCAAAAAAAGAAATACAAATGGCTAAGAAGAACATAAAAGATGTCTTGCTCAGTCAGTAGACAAATGAGTATCAAAACCACAATAAGATAATCACTTCACACCCACTAGAATGGCCATAATCAAAAGGATAGACAATAACAAATGGCGAGGATGTGAAGAAATTGGAACCCTTGGGCACTGCTGCTGGGAATGGAAAATGGTGCTGCCACTCCGGAAAAAGGCACAGCAGTTCTCAAAACATTAAACATACAATTACCAGACGACCTAGAAATCGTACCTCAAGGAATACCCAAGAGAAATGAAAGGGTAAGAATACATACATGTCCTCACAAAAACTTGCAAACAAATAATTGTAGCAATATTGTTCATGAAGTTTAAAAACCCAAATGGTTACTCATTAACAAATGGATTTTTAAAGGGCGGCATATTCATACACTGAAGTATTGTTCAGCAGTGAAGAGAGATGAAGTACTGATACATACCTACTAGAGGGATGCATGCTAGAGGAGTAAGTCTTAAAAACATATGAAGTGAAAGAAATGAATCACAAAAGTCTGTATGTTACATGAGTTCATGTATATGAAATGTCCACAATAGAGAAATCCATAAAAACAGAGAGTAGATTAGTGGTTTCCTAGACCTAGTAAGAAGTGAAATGAGAAGTGATAGAGGAAATTGATAAAAAAAAAGTTCCAAAATTTGATTGTGGTGACAGTAGGACAACGCCAAAACTTTACATTTCACTCTACACTTTCAAATAGTGAATTTTTGTAATAGATGAATTGTCTTAACAAAGTTGTTCAGTATTATGTACGTAGTGTGAGAGAAAAATCAACTGTGGTCTAAAATGTTATTTATATACTACTGCACAGATAAATAACCCATTTTTAAAGGAATAATGTCCAGATAATGCTGGGCATGTTTTTGTGCTTAGCAGAGGATCTTAGACCTAGAACTAAAATGTCCAAAATGCTAATTAGCATAAAGGTGAGAGCTACAGAAAATCCTATCAAGTGTTTCAGGTTCCCAACCTGAAGTGGTGATTCAATAAATTCAGTGTGCAGGGTTGTGAGTGGGACCTTCAAGAATGAGCATTTTTAGAAACTCATACCTTCCCCTGTGACTCTAATGGGCCATGTGAAGTCAGCGCTATGAGCAAGGGTCCCTACTCCTCCAGGGCAGAAATTCCAGTCTAGTGGGCCATGGGGTGATGGGTGTGTCAACATCACAGTTGAAGAATACTCACTCCCAGTAATCATGTTGGGTGAAATATTAGCCTTTAGGAGAGCAGATTCATCAACTCCTTCAGACCCTCAGAATAAAATCAATACAGCCTCAGGATCATTTTTTGGAATGTACAGTGTTCACTTGTCCACTTTTAAGAGAACTATTAGATTCCAGGAGAACAAGAACAATATTCAGTGGGTAATACAGGCAAAATGGAAAAAAAAACCCTCAGCTGGGCATTTTCATCTAGGAGACATGAGCAGCTGTTTTTCACATCCCAGTTGTTTCCTGCTCTAACATATTCACATTTTTTCCCCTCTAGTGAGAACTTTACCTCCTACTCCAAAGAACTTTACCTCCTACTCCATCTTCTATTTCCCGTATCAAAAGCAACCTCCATCCTCCTATCTGGGAGAAGGAAATCTGAGCTATGAGTGAAATGGCATCTCTGAGAGGGGAAATGGTTGGGCATGAAAGATTACTGCATTCTCAAAGACAACTGTAACCAATTTACTCGGCTAGCAAAGAAGAAAGAAGAGTAGAAGAACACAATGTCAAACTCTAGACAGGGATTTTAAAACTTTACTCCAAAGGCAGAAGACAAAGAGGAGGAAAACTAAAAAAGAGAGAGAGACAGACGGACAGAGCTATTCAGAACCATCAAATGTTTGGCTGTGGAAACCAGAAGATTTTACAAACAAGGCGACTGAAGCGAAAGAGACTGGATGCTTTGCCAGTATTCATGGTTGGTTACTGGCAGAGAAAGGCCACAAATCCAGGTCTTCTGCCTACCTGCCTGGCATCTGCTTACCTCCTGAGAATAAGGAAGAAGACACAGAAGTAAGTAAGTGCTCTCTGGGGAAAAGAACAGAGAAATGATTTCTAACTAGAATCCTTATTTGTCTCAGTGGCACTTGTCACATTCATCATGGAAGTCTAAAGAAAAGCCTTGCAGTGTGAGGCAGCTAAGGACAGCACTTAGAGACCACCTCACCTACTCTCAGAAGGGTTACCTGGGGGCAGTACAGGAGTGAACAGCTGGGAAACTAAGGGCACTTTCCAAAGTCCTGACAGGCTGGGACCCTGCCTTCCCTCCGTACTTCTGGCAGACTTCTCCCTGTCCCCCTTTGAAGGCCTCTTCCTTTCACCTAAAGGCCACTCACTGTGACCCAAGTTTGCCTCAAGGACATACATCTTGTTCACATCAGAGAATCAAGCTGTTGACTCTGATGATGTCAAGTTTCAAGGTTTCACCATCCCCTCAATTTGGCAAATAGAGGTTTGGTGGTCATCAGTTTACCAGAAAGTTGGTCCTCAACAGTTATAGTCCTTCAACTAAGAATAACAAAAGATTTACAGCCTGAGTCAGACAAAGTCATCAGGAAAGGAAAAGAAATATATTTTAAGTTGCTCAGCATGTAACGTCAAAATGTTTTAAAAACAACAAAACTGGCCAAGGTTAGAAGGAAACTGAGACGGTCAGCTAATTTCCCCAGCCAGAGGATGGTCTGAATCTCCTCTTAAGATTGCAAATCAATGACCACTCATAAAGGGGCACAGTTCTGTCTAACTGCCTCTTAGGAGGGCTATTTATCCAATCAAAATCAATGTGTTTGGAAGTCTCCACCCCTTTTATTCTTGACTGGCCAAAAGAATATAAGATCCAAGAAGATTACATAAAGATGGGGCATTACATTCTATCTTCCTAGTCCTTGTGAGACAATGATGCTGCAAGAAAGATGCTTTTATTATTGTTTTCTAAATTCCCAGCAAAGTAAAAACCAAACCTTTTGCAATTACAGAATACTAAAAGTTTAATATTCAATAAACTAAAAGGTTTTTTTGAATGAATACTAAACACATCTGTAAACAGTTGATAGTATGGAATTTATTTGAACTCTCCTGGTTTTCTGTCTGTATTTATACCTCCAGGCACAAACAACAGAAGCAGCTTGGTAAAGACTCACAAGAGTAGTTAATACTCAGAGAAGAGACGCAGAAAATGCCAGGAGGCATATCACAAATGCTCTTTTAATATTTATTAAGCCAACAATAGTGTTTTGGGTAAATCTTATTAACGGAATACATAAAGTTCTGGCAAATGAAATTTTAGTTCATTTATATCAGATGTGCCTACAATCCACATTTTTATTAAAAGGACAATAAGCATTCAATTGAGAGGCTTGGGAATGGCATGTTATTTAAATATTATGTATTCTTTTTCCATTTTTTAAGATGTCAAAACTTTTTTTTGGAGAATATTACATAGTATGCTTTTAAAATGCTCCAGGTCTGTATAAATATAATTCAACTATTTACATCTTATCTTGTGGAAAAGGCCTTCAGTCTTGAAAAACATTTCAAATCCTTTGTGCAATGAGTAAAGTATAAAAACATATTAAAGAAAAGAAAACCTTGGAAAGACGATGGTAAACACAAGTTCAAGTCATTATTTTTCTAACACTCATTGTTTGATGTATTACAAGCCTCCACACAATCTTTAGCAATTAAATATTCAAATAATTTAACTTAGAATATTTTAGAAAAGGATTTGTCAAGCAAAGAAACAAATTTATCCCTTTATTCAAATTTATCAATTTAAATAAGACAGCAAAGGTACATTACTATGTCTGTTATGTTTATTAAACCCAAATAAACTTGTACCTTTGATCTAATGTGTCAATCTTCAAATAATCTGTATTTGACTAAGCTGACAGATTATAGATACCCCCACTTTCACATTGGTCCTCCCAAGTTCTCTACTTCCTTTTCCTGCAAGTTAGTAAGCGTGAAGTCCAGTTTCCTCTCTCTTCTGTCTGCTACTTAATACGTCACCAAATAAACATATAGTTTATGTCTGTATTTATAGGCCAAGGACAAAGCCTGGAGCCATTTCCAGGATGCTGCTCAGGAGTGTGAACCCAAGGCAAATGGGTGTGGGTGCCCACATTTTATCCTGACAAAATCAGAAACAGTTAAGATGGGACCTGAAAGGAAATTATGATGGTGCAGCCTGAGCACAGAAGGTGAGAGGGAGCAGGAGGAAATGCTATGGCACCCCCATGCCATTCATTCTCCTTCCCTCAGGTTATAGTCCTCCTACTTCTCTTTGGGAAACTGCTCCTTTCCCACCATGGCCCACAGGATTCAGGTTACTCTCCTTCTACGTGTAGTTCCACGAATGACATATGTGACCTCAGCTAGCTAACAATCAACAACCTATCCTAGAATTGTTATTGGAATGGCTGCAGAAAAGCAGCTCTTTCCACAGAAGCTGCTGAGAGGATAAGAGGTTAACTCTGGACTAGCCAGGTGCCATCTTTCATCTATCTTCTCTTCTGTAGTAAATCACCTCCCCAGGTTTTAGCTGGGCATATGGTCACCTTGTAAAGACTACATTTCCCAGCATGCATAGTACATGGTAGAGCCACGTGACTATACCCAACTAATGGCATGTAAGGGGAACTGAGATAGGAAAAGTAAAGATAAGGAGAAAAGAAACAAGGAAAACCATTAATTTTAAAATTGTACTTTTAAGAATACTGCAGTTTCAGGACACAAAGTTACCCCAAGTTATAGTACCTTTCTCCCTTCCAGGAAACTTAAAAAAAAATTAGTAAGGGTCTTAAAGATACAGTAAGTCTATAACTTGGACCTGTTTCCCTGTAAACTGAGCTTGTACTTCTCCTCTGATGCTATAGATTCACAAACCCCAGACTTTAAACACCAAAGAAAGGGCACCATTAAGTGGACAGCATTATCACTACAGCTCAAACACATGCCGATGGTGTGCATTCTAACCCAGTCCACCAAATGGGGAGTAGGTATACACAGCCTAGACCAGGCATCTTGAAGACACTCCGAAAATCTCATAAAACCCCCAAGCCACCTGCACTTGGTTCTAACTATCCCCACGGAATAGAGTAAATTGAGTCCCTATTTCCTCTTTGGGGGAACCTCTTCAGACTGTCTGGGGACACAATAGTGTATTAGATTCCCGGCTGTGTTCCTAAAGGGCTCTTCCCTTGACTCTTTCTCCTGGCCAGAAGATAGTGGGATAAGGCTGCCACCTTGACCCAAAGGTAAGAGCCGCAAGGAAGCACAGAAGAGTTCTCCCACCAGTGCTGAACTGGACTACCCTGTCTCTCTGGGAATAAGAGCTAACTGGAAAATAAAACCTACCATGATTTATTTTGAAAGCTCATAATATAAGCCTTACCCCCAAAATAAACTCCAGTTAAGATCATCAGTCAGACAGAAGCAGTTAATACATTCACTGAAACATACAATGGATGCCCTGAATTATAAGATAATAATATTGATATATAATTAAATATAAATAAATAGTAAATGATAATATAAATTATAATTAGGTATTTGTAAACACTAAAGTGGGCACCTTTGGGCAAGAGGTAAACATCTATGTCAACAAATGAACTTGACACTTATTGCAGAATGGTTAATTTGAGTACAGATACAACACATGAATAACATGCATGCTGGATAACAAACAGACATCATTCTTAACTGTCATCATTTTTGTCCCCACTCCTGTCTCCTAAGTCTTCAGTTAACACTTGGTTTAAGGGAAACTTCGTGAAGCAGGGCCTGCAAGAAGTCATGACTTGGGTGAGGAATCCCTGGGATGAAATCGCTGACAGCTGTGCTGCCAAGGCACCAGCAGCAGGCTACACGCAGGACAGGAAGTGCCTGTGTAAGGAGAGCTCAGACGGGACTTGAGGGACTGGGGCCAGTGGTTCTATGGGCAATGTAGTCGTAAGAAACTCAGGCTGGAATTCAGGGTTTGGAGAGTCATGATGATGTTCCAGAAGATGATATGACTCCACTGGAATAAATGTGGATTTCTGTACATGAAAAAATGAATAAATATAGATTGTTGGATATGAATAAAAGCAGATTGTTGTGAAAGTAAGACATTCCCTAAAAATAAGCAAAAATTAGTATAACAGCTGGTCTTATTTCCAGGAAAATACAGTAGACTAACAAAAAGAAACCTTTTTAAGACATTTTGAGACTCTCTTCTTACCAACAACTTAGCTGTTACCCTAATTCTGTGAGGCCAGAGAGTGACTCTAACAAAGCAAAGTTGAGCTATGAGACAGAGAAAACCAGAAGCCTGAAGCTAGACCATAAGCTTCTTGACACAGCCACAACTAAAGGCAGCCATATCTGGACCTCGAAGTTCACTACTTTAGCCCTGCTGATCTGGGATTTTTGGCAGCTGAGCCTGGTCTCACTTGATGCTGGGTCTCCCTTGATGATGCTTACGGATGGGCTGCTTTGGGCCTGATAGTCCTAGATCCTTCTAAGCAGTGCCTGTTGATGCCATGCTTTCCCCCAGCGGTCGTCTCTCCCTGAGTCACCACCTGGCAGAAGCCAAAGCAGCTGTTCTGCCTCTTCACCAGATCTGCAAATCGAGAGCATTATAGGGACTGATTTCTATAAAGGAATCTCATAATTTCTACAAAGCAGTGTTTTGAAACTCTAATGAGTCACCAAGAATCTCATTAACATGCAAACCACGATTCACTGGCATCCAGATTCTGGATTTCTAATAAACTCCTGGATGACCTCTGCTTGCTGGCCTGGGCCACATTCTGCAAACCCAGGTACAAAGCCCATGGCTCTTACTGTACACCAAGACTTACTAAGGCAGCTTCAAAACCTAACACCAGTATGTGAAATCAAGTCCCATAAACCAAGGGCTTCATTTTCTTCTTCATAGTACTGCGATTGAACCCAGGGCCATTGAACTGATCTAAATTTTGAGAAAGGATCTCACCAAGCTGCCTAGGCAAGACTCAAATTTGTGATCCTCCTGGTTCAGCTCCCAGAGTGTGTCCCCACACCACAACCTACTCAGGGACTCTTACTTAACACAGTCCTTGCTTTTGGGCTGATAGGTACGGCTCAGCTGTTCCCAAACTTAAAGCTGCAACAGAATCTTGGGGGGGGGGGTATACGCAAGGTTTTAAAGCACAGCTTTCTGGGGTCCCACTGCAAGATTTCCCATTAGGATAATCTGGGGCGAGGCCCAAAGTCTGCATTTCATGCAAGTTCCTGTGTGTCCCAGACGCTAATCTCTCCACAGTTTGAGAACCAGTCTAACGCCAGTTCCTGATCCTTGTTAGAGACCTCAACATTCAATGAGAAAAAGACTGTGTCTACTAACAATAGTACAAGAGTGCTCTGGGGCAATTTATCTATCAGTGGTACACTCCTTCCTTAGAGAGGGGGGAAATTCCCATTTCTATTCCCTAAATTTGTAAGATCAGTCTGTGCATGCTTAATGCTTTTTTAAAGACAAACTTAACCCTATCATCACCAGAATAATCAACAGTAATGCTGAATTTTATTTTGACACTGCACACTTACTGGATTTAAGGGCCTATGAATAATAGTGAGTGGTTCATTTTACCACCTTTCTGAGGACATCTCCTATCCCAACTCTACTGCAGGACACACACGCAGGGCACTCCCATTTCAAAAGGTTCAGCACTGTACTGCTGTACAGCAGAGCAAACTTTTAAAGCTTTGAAAAATCCAGAATTCCTCAGTAAGGTTCCCCTTGCCCAGACTCATTAAAGATATCCCCCTCCTCTTCCATTCAATAGATTAAAACCCTTTTCAGTGCTGAGCAAAAGCAAACATGCCTCCAAAACAGATATGTGAACAAAGTCAACTATGACTCTATTAGCTAATGAACTTCTGCTTTTTTGCTTAATCAAGAAGTAAAGACAACTCACAGACTTTGTTCCCAGGACAACCTAAAGAACTCTTCCTACTTCAATTCCAAGCGAAAGAACTGCAGTGAACACATGTGACTTGAACCAGATCCAAACTACACAACTTAAGTGGAGTGGCCACGCCACGGCGATTGTTAAGACACGTGTGTAGGGCTTACCCAGGACCAGTTATTTCAGAAAGTCCTAGAATACATCGCCCTTCAGTAAAACACACAATTTCCATGAACTTCGGCAAATCTAATGAGCTTTTCTGCAATCAGACCCACAGGACAAGTAGCCTTTGTTTCACGAAGAAAAACCCTCTTTCAGAAAGGGAAATGTTTCCATTTTTAAAGACATCCCAAGATACATTTAAGATCTAAGGAGATAATCTTGTGTCACAAGAGCTCTCAAATGTATCATCATCCACTAAATAATTCCCAAAAAACACACAAGCCTGCACATAAAGAAGTTGGGAGAAAAGTAGTAAGGGAGAAAGCAGGAGGTGGCGAGGACTCTGCCACACTGCAGCACTGGGATCCTGCAGTTGCCACTTCATCGAGCTTGTTCACAGGCAGCAGAACACATGCTTTAGGAACACACAATTGCACCTGATGGACACCCCTCTAAGCTAGAGGACACCAAGAACTTGTCCCAGGCAGTGGTTCTCAAACCTTCTAGAAGTTAAAGCTTACTGGAGAGCTCTTCAAAACCAAGAGCGGAACCCCAGCCCCATAGATTCTGCTGTCATGGGTCGAGGGCAGAGCTTTTACAAGCTCCCCAGCTAACTTAATGTGCAGTGTGGGTTGAGAACAGTGATCTCCAAACATGTCCTTTATCAGGCAGATGAGAAGAGCAGAGACCAAAGTTTCTCCCACCACCAAAACACAACAGCCACAAAGAGGAGAAAGAAGAGGAAAAGTCCATCCTTTCCCTCTGACTTTCCTGTCTGATCAGTGGCACCATCCTTCTCATCTCAGGTTCAAAACCCCACAAGACCCTCTTGCCTTTAACTGGCACACTGAGTGAGCACTGTTTCAACCACCATCAGAGCTGAGCCTGCAGCCTCCACCCCAGACACGCAAGGAAGCACCTGACACTCTCGGTGTTAGTTCATTAGCCCTCCCAGCATCTCTGCACAGTGGTGACTGCGACTCATCTCCTATTCACAGACGTGAGCACTGAAGCGTAAAGAGGCTGCATCATCTACTCAAGTCACACTGCCAGAAATTGGTAGAACTGGAATTTAAAGAGATTCCCACTGGGACTGGGCATGTGGTTCAGGGATACAGCACTTCCTAGCATCCCGGAAGCTGTGGGCTCCATCCCAGCCCTGGAAAAAGAACACAAAGAGTCCCATTAATCCTTACCCTTTGGGTCTCCTGTCACCAAACTGAAGGTTGTAACAGAAGCCATCAGAGCAATACGCTCAAAATGTTGGTAAAGAAATCAGAGCATCAGTGGCCTGGATCATTAGATCAACCAATGCAAATGAAGGATAGATACTTCACTATTCCAGGCTGTCCCCAACAGACTATATGAACAGCGGTGAGACACTTACTCGCTTCCACTGCCCCTTCAATGATTACAGAAGTAAGGGAGGACTGCCGATCAAAGTTCTTCTGAGCCACATGAAATGCAGTCTTGGCCAGTGGCACGGCTTAGTGGTAGAGATACAATTCCAGACAACAGATGGAAAGTGCCTACCACAGTTCTAACTAACGGAGGAGATGAGCGTTGTAATTTTTAATGTAACTGCCTTTCCATAAAATCCTTTCCTTAAAAATAGCATCCCACAGACTTATTTTCTGAAAATGGTCGATGCAAATACACTTATGTTATGCTAAGATTTTTGAAAGCAGGATTCAAGGGAAACTGTTAAAAGAAAGATGTATCTACACTCAACCCTGGCAAAGGAAACCGGGGGAGGAGGAAGGCTTCTACCTGGGCCACAAGGGCCCCAAACTTTCCTCCTGGCTTCAATGACACATTTTTAGTATAAAAATCCAAAGAATGCTCTTTATCTCTCAACTACAATAGCAGCCTTTTGTCCCTCAGAAAAAAACTGCAGTATTAATTCATGACGATTTTGTTTGGAGTCTTGATTCTTATCCCCAGGAAGCTTTTATCTTCTCTCCTGCTACAAGTCTCCACAATCTTCTTATGATTTACAAATCAACTTCACTTTAGTCCCTGATCTCTCTGGGTCTTCCAAATCCCAGCCACTCAGATCTCTCTTTTATAATTAGCCAAAGGGTTCATGTACAAGTAAAGGAATTAGCTGGGGTACAACTTTTGCAAGAAATTGAGAAAATATCTAAACATCACCTTAAATTATTCATTTTGGATAAAACCTATTAGCCACACTGATTTTTCAGGGCATTACATGTAACATATGCTTCCTTAGGTGCTTCATTTCTTCATCAGACATGTGCCAGAAGCAATTTATATGTGGTACCAAGTATTAAGGGAGAAGGAGCCAGAAAAGAAATATTTTATGGTAAAAAATAAATAAATAAATAAATAATACACAAACGTTGAAATAAAATATTACGTCAAATAGCCTAGGGACTTAACATAAACTGCCACTAGCCAGCTAGGTCATCTTGGAAAGATAGTTTAACCTCTCAGGATGTGTTTACTTTCAAAATTCAGTTTCGAGCTGGTAGCACAGGCCTACAATCTTAGCACTCTGGAGGCTGGGGCAGGAGGCCTGCAAGCTGGTATCCAGTCTGGACTATTAGAAAACTGTTTTAAAATTTAAAAAGACTAGGGATATAGAGCTCAATACAAAAGTCATGGGTTTAATTCCCAAGTTAAAAAAAAAACAACAGGCAATTCTAGTTCTAACTTCCATTGCTGGACAGACTGAAAAAGCAGAATTCAAAAGAGTATATGGGAATTATTTCAACTCTGCTAAAGCCATTCAAACCTAACTGGACAGATAGTAGTATGAAGTACAGCTCTCACCTTTGGGATGCCGAAACTTAATAGCATAAAGAGATCTGACTGGATAATGTATCAATAGATCATCATTCAGGTTCTAAACAACTTCTTGCTCTTTGTATCTTCTGTACATTTTACTATTTGGAAATCTTTTTATAGAACACAGGTAAGGAAAAGGAGAAAATATGGAACCAGACCTCTTCAAATCATCAATAGAAGATTCATTTTTCTCAAAAACACTGTGCTACTTCAGGAGGATTCTGTTTTTCTGGGTTGAGGGGAAAGTAATGACTTCTTTTCTACAAGAAATTCTTCTTCGTGTTGCTTTTTGGCAGTTTTGATTGCTGTGTCTGTCAACTTAATTCAGACAAAACATTAATTTTTACTTAAATGCATCCAGTATATTATACACAAGTCCGACTTAAATTACCCTAAATAATCAAAAAGTAGGTAACAATTGCTTAAGGGTAAGCACTATGTCATGAGGTCTTTTTCACTTGCAAGGCTGGTCAAGACCTTTGTCCTTGGTAGGGGGGTATAGTAATGTGAACAAACTGTTAACTGACTGACTTACCAAATGTAAAACTTGATTCAGTAACTCGGATAACTACAGAATCTAATACAAACTAAAAAGTCTGATATTATCAAATCAAAACATCACTCAATCTAAATGAGCTCAGAAATGGGACATACATAAAGATTTTATTTTAATTTGCTAATAAACTATCAGTTTATTAAGGTTCCAATGTTGGCTCTCCTTAAGCATATGACAATTATCAACCCAAGTACTGCCCTGAATATTCCAGTCTTAACTGAATTTTCAACTTGTATGCATATATTCTGTGCTTTAGCTAACTGTAATTTATGAAATATGAGTGACAGGGAAAGAAAAAAATGTAATTCAGTGTTGTATCCTACCTAATAAAAAATCAACTGATCCTAAATTGGTTTCAATACATGTCCTTTGGAGACAAGGGTTCAGGATGCAACTGAGAAACACAAAACCTATGTGCATAAATACACATACATGTAATACATTCCAGAAACAAAAAATTTAAAAAGCTAGACAGAAAGAGAAACAAACGTACTTAATACACCTTCCATGGTTCAGGTTTTGTGTTAAAAATCTTAAGACATTATTGAAACTAAGCTTCAAAGAAACCAAAAAACAAAATATTGTAAGGCCCAGTTTTACATTAAAGAAACAAGCTCCAAGATGGTAAGAAACTAATACCGGAAATTCATCCTTGCTATATAGGATTCCAAAGACTTAAGACTTTAAGACATCATCTGCATTAATCTTAACTCAGCATGGCACACAACTGAACCCTGGCAATGCTAGAATTTTAACTCCACATGAATTAAAATCTATATGTGTCATGACCCAGACTTTATTGGGCTATCATGCACCTGTCACCCATGCAACTAGAGACTGTTGCCTACCAACTCAGTAAACAGTGGCCATTCAGTTCCTAAACATGTCAAGTGAAGTAAGTCACCAGCACAGGTGTACTAACCCTAATATAGTAATTCTTCGGTTAATCAGAATGTAGGGAACTTTATGTTAACATTTGTATACAATGAACGTTTATTCGGTGTTTTCTGCATCTGGTGAGATGACTGTATCACTCATCTCCCTTAAACTGTTAATAACTGCACTGCTTTTCTGATTTCAAAACACTCTCGGGATGTCTTACTTGAGCTCATCATACTCTTTCAATAGTGGCTGTATTTAATTTGATAATATATTATCTAAATGTTGGCATCTCTGGTAAGTGAAATCGGCCTATCGATGTGGTTTCCTGTGCTTGTCTTGTCTGGTTCTGATACAGGGTAACACTAACCTCACAAAGTAAGATGGAGCAGCCTTCTATCATGCTCTGAGGTCTGGAACAACTGTCTGTCTTTGAAGGATCAGCAGAACTTTCTTTGTAAAACCAGGTAGGTCTTGTGCCATTTTTTAAGATGAAATTTCTCCAACAATTGTAGATTCACTCCCAGTTGTAAGAAATAACACAGAGGGAATCTCTTATACCATTTTAGCCAGTTTCCTCCAATGGTAACACTTTATAAAACCATAATGAATATTACAAGGATACTTACATTAATACAACCCATCAATCTTATTCCAACTTCCCTAGTTTTATTTTATTCATGTGTGTATGGGTGTGGTGGCAAGTTTGTTTATTTCTGTACAATTCTACCACATGCATCTGTTTGTATGCATATGCAGATAGGCAGACATACACATATCTATATACATTTACTGCCTCTGTGTATTATAACTTACTTAATATAGCCAAAGTCTTACTATACATTGTCTTATATCCCGATTCTTGTCTGTAACAGTCTCCAAGTTACCCAAGTACACTTTTAAAAGCTACATGACATTTAATGGGAATATGAATCTTACTTAACTATCACTGTATTACTGTACACTAGGAGTGTGTTTCCATGTTGTAAACTATTGTAAGTAAACTTTTAATAAACACTTTTATAAGCACTGTTTACCCAGTTCTGCTTATTTCTTTTGGACAGATTTGCAGAGGAGAAACTACCAGGAAAAACAGGTGTGCCAAGTCTAACACAGATCTGGCCAGTATCAGTAAGAAAAAAACTTTCATTAGCCAGAAACAATACATGGCGTATTTTCCTACATCATCCATTTCTAGAAAAAAAACTAAGCCTAGGGGCCGGGGATATAGCTTAGCAGCACAGTGCCTGCCTGGCAAGCACGAGGTCATGAGTTTGTTCCTTTGTACAAGTTGTACAAAGTCATATATTATATATAGTGTATATATAAAATCTCGACACAGGGGGAGTCCACCCCAAGATAGGCAAGAGGCTCCTGCTGTGAAAGCTAGAGCTACCATGCAGTGCCTGCACTGCCCTCTGAGCAGGTGTCCAGCAAGTGAGCCCATGTAGTACGCATGACAAAAAATCATAATTAACATGATATACTGGATGAACATGCCGTTTGCTTAAAAAAAAATCTTATTTTTATCTCACAGCATCTTAAGAACTTATTCCAAGATACTGCATTTTACAACTGAAAAAGCCAAGCACAGAGAAATTAAAAAATTTCCCCAAAGATGCACAGTAAGTGTATTCTAACCCATGTCAGTCTTAAACTCAGTGCCCAGGCTCTGGCCTATCTTACCGCAGACTGCTCATTTTAATATTTTGGGGGCTGTGCGCCTAGTGATTGAGCTCAGGGCCTCACGCCTGCGGGGTAAGCAGTCTACCACTGACCTACACACTTGCGCAGCTCGTTTAGATTCTTGCTTGGACTCTCTGGAACACTCAGACCAGGCTCCAGTCAGAGGGCCCCCTCTCCAGGTAGGAGTTCAAGCCAGAAACCACACAAGGAGCCTGCAACACAGTCTAAAACATGTGCCTTCAAAGCTCCCCAAATGACATCACGTCATCCTGGATTCCACCGCATCAGCCGGGGGTATTTGATACCACAGCCGGCTCGTATGAGAAAACACACGGGCACACAGCAGGCGTCAGGTCCTGAGAGTGCAAAGCAATGTGTACAATCGGGCACACAATGAATACGCAGAGCCAGGTGTCATCAGCCACTAGAAATGACTTACCTTCTTTCCCTGTGAATGAATTCCTTACTTCATTAATAAACCTGAAGTACTTCACTCTAAAACAACATGTTATACACAATAGATATGTCTAATTTTTATTTGTTAAAAATAAAAATAAATTTAAAAGAAAGTATTGAACAGGGGCTTAATAATTTCTTACTGATTAGGTTCATCTTACTTTTTCTCCAATCATGCTTGGAAGAACAGAAAAAAATAAATAGTAAAAGCAGGAAGTTTCTCCAGCTTAACTCTGCTATTTATTACACATAGTCACACAAGGTATGATAAGATAGTTCATTAGATTTGCACAAAGCCTCACTTTTGCCCAGCCTTCAAATGCTATGCCTTTATTTTTTACTTTATATTTAGTAATAAATTATACAAAAATACACTTAACTTTTTCTTTTGTAATAACAATTCTTAAAAAAATAAATTTTAATAATTATATATCTTGCTCCATGCACCATTTTATAAGACTAAGTTCTAATTAACTGCTCATATCCTATGTTAGTTCTGTTTATATTCGATATGCCTGTATAATCCTAGGAAAAATAAACATTAGCAAGCATATATTTACTGCATTTCTGTGACATTTCTCATAAAATATATTCACTGGTGTAGGGAAGAAACGTGACAACATGCCTGTTTTTAATAACACTTTTCTATAGCCTGGAGTTTAGGCCATGTACTAGCTATCACAGTACCAACTGCAATCCTCACCCTGCCGAAGAGAAACTCCAAAGACATCAGGACTGCATGCACATTCTTCTCCCAACCCCACTGGTTCATCCAGATTCCCCCAAAAAGACATTCACAATTGTACTTCAACAGAGTCCTTTCCAATTCAGAAGCAGTCACCCCTCCAGCCTTGTTCCCAAAGCTAAACGCTGCTCTAGAAACAGACATATCAGAATACCAATCAGACTTCTAATACAAGCACCTGAAGCTCCAATAGCTTCAAGGAGAGAAATTTCAAACTTTCACCCTCCAAAAGTAACATTTCCACCCTGAAAGATTAAAAATGCTCCCTTTCTCCTACCCAGACCCCCAAGTTCACTCCCCACCCCCATCCCCTCACGCTCCATGCCTAGCAGCACCTGTGTGAGGCTGACCGGGCTCTCTCCTTCCAACTGCTGGACCCACCTGGAAGGAGCCAGCGGAAGCAGACAGCTCACGGCTGATGTGCCCAGACTTCTCATCAGTGTCTTGTGATGCCTCACACCAACCCCACAGTAATGATGAGGTTTCAATCTGGAGAGAGCCAACCTGGCAAACTGATCAGGGTCCACCAGTGGCACATAATGCCTTCAGAGGAGTCAGGCAGGAACACCTCCCCACCCAGAGTGCTAGGCCCCCAGGGCCTGCATCTCAGCACCAGCAGGGGTTGCCTAGTTCCCAGCCCAGCTCAGCACCTGCAGAGCTCGGAAGGGTGGAGACTCAGCCCCCTCCCCACCAGAGGGCACTAATCTTGATCAGAAAAGTTAAATGGGTAAGAGACCTCAATCAAGAGACTTCATATAAAGTATCTTATGTGGTTCCCACCTTACAAGCCATGAAAAAACTGAAGCCAGGAGAAGGGTAGAGAAGGGACAGAGGGAAGGAAGGAAGGAAAATCAAACACTTCAGTACCTTTCGGGCCTCAAGCACCATGCTTGTGACACCCCTCATTTTATGCTCTAGACAGTCTTGTTTTAAAGGCATTCTTAGCTCCAATGCCCACGCTGCCCCCCGCCCTTTTTTTTCTTGGTACTGAGGACTGAACTCAGGGGCCTTCACACTGAACTTTATGTTTCGGGCTTCATTTTTTAAGATTTTGAGACAAGACATTGCTAAGTTGCTCAGGCTAGATGCAAACTTTTGATCCTCCTACTTTACCCTCCCAAGAAGCTGAGATCATATGCTACAATGATCTGAGATGCTTTATAAAAACACAGATTTTACATACTTCCAGGGATTCGCATTAACCAGTCTGCCCTACTATTTACAAAAGCATAGAAGAGGAGAGGGCTGTTCTGTCATGAGGAACTATTTGGAGCCTGGATCTAATTGACAAAAAGAGTTTCAGAGGAGAAATGCTGAACAGGTGATTACATTCAAGGTTTGCAACAGTGACACCAGTTGGCCAGGGCCAGAAGACACAGCAGACAGACATCAAGGGAGTAGTAGAGCACTACTATGGAAGAGGTTGTAAATCTGTCCAAGGCACACAGACTCCACACCATAGCAATGAGAACTTGAGGGAGTTTCTAGACCATAGGCAACATGATCACAGTGGCAGAGCACAAAGCAAAGAGCAGATAAGCGTCTGGGCCAGAAATGGCAACTATACAGCTACTGACATAGATGCACAGGCTGGCAAGGGCCCAACAGAGAAAAAAACTGAGAGAAGATATTTGGATCAGTGGGACGGACAGAAGAAGGCAGGGTGAATGCGGGTGGGTTGCTCACTGTTTTATCCCCACCACCCAGCAGGGATAGTCGCCTGCCGAACACGTAACCATGGGATGAATAAATACTGGTGGCTTCAGAGGCAGACACATATGGATATGAACCAAGACAAGTGAGTCAAGGATTTCACCTAGGACTCAAATACAAAGGACTAGACTTTAAGTGACAGTTCTTGCACGGCTGACTAGAAGAGTTGAAGAACAGTAGCTTGTTTTCAGCAAAGGCTCTTCTTCATTACTTCTGACTTTTCTCTAGGACTTTATTTTGGCTTCTAGTCCACAAAAGCATTAGGCAATTTTGAGATACTGGAATGTGCTGTTGACAGTGGCATGAATAGTAGATCTTCTTTCTGCCTTGGGAAGAAGAAAATGAGGGGCAAGATCTTCAGTTTGATTTTTGGCAACAGAGGAAGGACAACTAGTGAGACTCTAAACTCAGAGGCATTCCTCCTGGGACCTCCTGGGTCACAGCCAGCAGCCACAACAAGAGCACAGTGGCTTAACTCAACTCCCTATAAACTTTAATAACAGAGTTCTGTGAGGCCCGTAGACCTGACCACCCTGAGCTGACTGCAAGATACCTCTGGGTGACCAGCCAGGTCTCTAGGGCTCCAGGATAACCGAAACCTGTTTGCCCTGGAAATTTTGAAATTCTTCCCAAACGAATCACTCTCCATGGTGCCAGTTGAGTGATCATGTCACACAGTCTCTGGTAAGCTGCCCTCTGATGGGTGGGCACCATCCACACTAGATATGCGCCCTGATTGGAACATTATGCAACATATGCATGTATCAAAACATCACATGCTACCCTCCCAATAGATGTAGTTACTATTTATCAGTTAGTATTAAAAAGAACAGCTAGAGAAGATACAGCAAGTCTCAGGAGCAGGAGTTGAAAGGCAAACTCCTCGGACATCATCTTGCAATCCTCACCTTTTTTCATTAAGAGCTTTCCTCTTTAAATGACATCTATCTGCTGCTAATATCCAACTACGCTATAAAGGGCCCTGTTTCTATCAAACTCCCTAGCAGTGGTAATTTGTCTCATCACCAAAATACCCCACACACATCTTTAAAAGAACTGCAAAAAGTTCTACATTTCAATTTTATTTTCCCTTCTGATGCAAACTTTCCAGAGCCTGCCTTTCATACCACTCTGCCAGGTAAAGCACAGTTCCAAAAGACTTCACGGTTTCTTTTAATTTACAGACATCTAAGCATGTTTATAAAATCCCACTGGTTCAGAATGCTTCCTTTTCTTATACATCTTCCCAGCTCAAATTACGTGTTTGTGGCAGCTGCAATGTATTACTTCTAGTCCTGTGAAAAAAAATGGACAGAAAAACAGCAGTATGTCACCCCTCCACACTCAGCCACTCCCCTTGCCTGGTGTCCCCTGCAGTGAGAGTCCTAACCTGCCAGTGGACAGCATGAATGGCTCTCTCTGCATCCACCCCAGAGAGCCTGCTGGGTCCTTTTCACAGCCAGCTTTAAGCCTCAGCGCCTACAAACCTCCCCAACCCCAGCTAGGTCTAAAACTCAAGAACTCATAACTACAGACATTTCTCCTTGCTTCCTTTTAAAGACAGCCTCTCAGCTCAAAGGATCACTTCTAAATCCCAGGACACAGTGGCAGTTTTCAAATTAAAATGCAAAGCACAGGGGATAATGTTCTTTTAATGGCTAAGCTTCTAAAATTTAAGCCTTTGGCATCCGCATGTATTTACGCTGCTCTACATGAAACAAATAGGGACTGGAAAGTGATTTAAACAAACTATTAGCCATTTCGGGCCTTGAAACATCTTCCACGGAGAAAGACTGACTCACTGCCTGACAAAGACTAGCGAATCTCCGAGCTGACATTTTAAAAATATCTAATCACCCTTCTGGAGGATATTCCGATGGCTGAAAACAGCGCCGACTGCAATGAAGCCGTTCACTCGGAAAACATCCAATTCCTCTTCGAATTGAGAAATATTAGGCCCCCGAAGATGCAGACTTCAGGGCAACGCCGTCACTAGGGAGGACACATACCGTTCAGCCAAAAGCGTAACTCCTCAAGGCGCACTGTCAGGTTTATGCAAAAAACAAACGGGATTTTACTTTCTCTGGAATCCCAAAACAGTAACATCTCTTAGCAAATCCCTGGGCAGCGTTTAGTCCTTAAAAGAGGAAAATTCCTGCTAAAACTAGCCAACATTTTAGGCACAGCTTCTCTAAAAGATTAGATGAAGTCGTCCCTTTGCCCTGTTTTGCAGTAGGATGAGCAGTAACACTTTCCTCAAATAAACACACACATACTTCCTCTCTCTCTCTGTCTGTGTGTGTGTGTGTGTGTGTGTGTGTGTGTGTGTGAGTGTGTGTGTGTGTGTGTGTGTGTGTATACAACGAGCCAAAGTTCCTAACTGGCTGGGAGACTGCTAACCCCAATGGATTAAACCATCATTTGCGGGTAAGAAATACTGATAAGGCTCAGAGCTGTATTTTATACAACCTAAGAACTCAAACTTCTCATCTATTCTGCATAGTTGCCAATTCTACATGCTCCAATCCAGGGGAATGTTCAGGGATCTACTATCACCGACAAATGCCCACGACAAATGTTGGGAGCCAAAGAAGTTCCCAATCTGAAATTGCCTCAGCCCGGTGGGGGAGGGGGAGGTCACAAAACCTAGTGAAGATGGCACATAGTTATCTGTCTGAGAAAAACAGATCAATTAGAAATGGACTCGTTATTAGGTGGCAGAAACAGCAGCCGCAGGGGAAGTGGAAAGGGCAGAAACTAACGCTGCGGGCGGGCGGCGCGGGTACTGCAGACCGCACCGATCCCGAGGTGCTCCGGCTTCCACCTGGCGGGACGCGGCTCCCAGCCAGGGACGCCCGCGGCCGCGGGAGCCGGGGAGGCAGTTCCCATTAGAGGGCGCTCATTGGGCGACGCAGAGAAACAAGCTCCAGCCCCTGAAATGCGACCCACAGGAGCAATCAGTTCGCACCGCCAGGGCGGGGGAGGGATGCTGGGTGCCCGCAGCCGGCCGCGCCCGCGGAGACTCCTCCGGCCGGGCCCGAGAGCGCGCTCCGGCAGAGCAAAGCCCAGGTCCCCGAGCATCCGGCGACCCAAGGCCGCGCGACGGCCCACGCACCCAGCCGGCTCTGCTCGCCGCACTCAGAGCAACACGGATTAAAATGTCCTCCCGCCCCGGAGGCTCCGGCTGCCCCGCAACCCTGTAGAAGAGGTCCCTGAGGAGTCGGCTCCAGTGGCCGGCGCCCCCGCACTCTCGGACGCGATCTGCAGGTCCCTCAGTGCCCTGCGGGACCGCGGGCAGCTTTTCCACGCAGGATCAGAACCTCGCCTCAGCCATAGGGCGCATCAAACAAAAGAACTTTTCCAAACTTTCCTCTCCAAACGCTCTCGGGTTTCTTAAATCTCCCCAGAACTTGCATTCAGTCCTACTAAGAAGCTGCAGTGGGTGGACGGTCCCCAAAGTTTCCAGGTCACTCCTGGGGTTCGCGGTGTGCACTTGACCCCTTGCGGCCCGCAGCTGGGCTCCAGTCACCCGACACGCTTTCCCTCCGTCCCACCCGCACTTCGCGGCAAGATCCCGAGGGTGACGAAGTTGGGAGTGACGTCCGGGCCTCTGCGGGCAGATAAAATAGCGATGCTGTGCCTCCATCCCTATGGGTCCGCGGGGAGACACTCGAAATTAACGCATTTCTGGGGGTAACGGAGGGTAACTGGAAGGGGGAAGGGATGGAAAAACAAGTGCATTTGTCCCAGCAGATCCCCAGGGGCGAGCGCGGCGTCTGGGTAGGGGGATCCCCCTCGTGGCGCTCCCCGGTACCCCGCGAGCTACTCTCGTGGCCCAGGGCATCCTAACCGCTGCGCGTCCCCTGCCTGGCCCACTCACCGACTCCGCCGACACGCAGGCCACCAAGCCCAAGGTGAGCAGGATCCACGCGCGCCGCATATTCCTCGGGGACCGGCTTCTCCCAGCCGCCGCTTGCAGAGACCGAAACGGAGCCTTTTCCTGCCCAGCGCTCAGCCCGCGCAGTGGGATCCGGAGCCGAGCAGCCGCCGCGATCCGGGCTCCGGCTCGGGGGCGCCCGCTCTCTCCTGCGCCTGCTCCCGCCGCCCGCGCAGCGCCCCGGGAACGCGGCGCCTTCTCACTTGTTGGTTTCTGCGCTCCGGGCACAGAGTTGGTGCTCCAAGGAAGCTGCTCTCGGGAGCTCTTCTGCGTCTGCTGGGGTTCTCCTCCTTCCCCGCGTCGCGGCTTGATTTCTGGTTTGGGAAATAAATTCGACGGCTCGTAATAGAGCTGAAGTTTGAGGGCCGAGCGGCGGAAGCGCGCGATCCGCGCAGCCGGAGCTCCCGGGGCGTCTGGAGAGCCGCGCGCCGGGGCGGGCTGGTGACTCGGCGGCTGCGCCCCTGCTCCTCCCCCTACTCCTCCTCCCCCCTCCTCCTCCCGAGCCTCCGCCTCCGCCTCTTTCCCTCCGGCTCCTTCCCTGCCTGCTTTCCGAGCCGGCTTCTCCTAGCTCCTCCGGCAACTGGGGGAGAAGAGGCGGCAGTGTGGCTCCCAGATAAACCGGGAGAAATTCCTACAGGATTACACCCCGATTGGCAGCTCCAAGGACCAGTGGGCGTCAGCGGCTCCGCGCTGTGGCTGCTCCGGGAATGGTCGTCCGCAAGCCAGGACTCCCCTTCTTCCTTCTCTGTCCCTTCTCTCCTTTCTTCCCCGTTTCCCACTTTTCTCTTTTACTCCCTTGCACTTTTCTGAAGAAGTATCTGTGCAGAAACGACAGATATTTAGCTTTCTGCTTGCAAGAATTATACCAGTAGGGAGACATCACTTTGAGAGTTGAAAAAAAAAAGAAAGTTTATGGATACCTTCAAGCAGTATGAAATATAAATCTTCGGTTTGTGAAAAAAATTGCATTTTAAAAGAGAAGACAATAAATGTGACAAATGTGTATTAAGACTTTCCCACCCTCCACCTCCCCCAAAAACGGGAAGTGGAGAAAGAATCCTATAAACCCAATATGCAACAGTTCCAAAGCTCATAATTTCATTAAGGGCTTAAATACCATTTCTGCCTCACACATAGTTTATGCCCCTAAGGCATTTTTATAGGCTTCATTTCCGATAGTGGTGTTAACATTTGGAAGCTACAAATAGGCCGATTTGATGAGAAATTGGACAGAGATCCTGAATAATAACAGATTTAAGGGAATTTCAGAGAAAAGGATAAAGTAATTTCTAGCTTGAAGACAATAATGAAAATTATTTCCTGAGTGAAGGTAACTGATCTGAAATATGCTGTTACGAAGTTATGTTTTATTTCAATTCAATGCCTATGGTGTGCTACAGAACATGGCAAATGCATATTCCTTTCCATCATTTTTTCTCTGTGATTCAGGGAGTAAATGAATTATGAAGCCGTTCTGCTTCTACAATGCACACTGCAAGAAACTAGAGGCCTCTTTGTCTAGTTCACCACTGTTTCCTCAATTCTGATTCATAAAAACACAATAAATGTATTCTGAATTTTTTTTTACACTGGAGATCGAACCCACGACCTCATGCTTGCCAGCCAGGACTAGCTATATCCCTGGCACTCTTGAATAATTTTTGTGCTGAAGCACAGTCCATACCACATAAAGAGTTCTAAGCTCTTAAGATAAACAGATGCAAACTGGACTGTTTATAAGATGACTCCTTCAGGGGGTTGAGGAATTGGGTGAGATGGGAAAACTGAAATGATCACTATGGAAGAAATACAAAATGCCATCAATTTTCACCTTTTATCTCCAAAGAAGGGACCCAATCCACTTTGCAATCTCCAAGCAAGGTCATACCTCTCCCCAGTCGGTGAAATGAATTAGAATGGCAGGAAAATGAGATAATGCATTCTCTTGCTGTGATTGCTGTTTATCAGGACATGCACCTCACCAAGCACACTGACTGATTCAGCTTGGGCAGGCAGTGGTAAAAATGAAGAGGCTGATGCCACATGCTTGTGATCCCAGCAGTCTCCAAAACTGAGGAAGGAGGATCCTAATTCAAGTTCAGCCTGGGTAATTTAGCGACTTAGAGAAACCGTCTCAAAATAAAAAGTCTGGGGGGGGGGGCTCAGTGTGAAACCCTTGAGTTCAGTCCCAGGGATAGGGGAAAACAAAAGAATGAGCAAAACGGCTGCATCTTCCAGTTTCCCTGAAAACATGCTCCAAAGCTCTTGGTATTGTGAGACTTTCTGTGACTTACTCTTTAAAAATGATGGTGCAGGGCCGGGGATTTAGCTCAGTGGCTTAAGTGCCTGCCTGGCAAGCGTGAGGTCATGAGTTTGATCCCCGGTACCAAAAAAAAAAAAAAAAAAAAAAAATGATGGTGCAACATTGAAACTATGTGCTCAGGGAATTGGTACCATTTTGTTTGTTATGTACTATAAAGTATAATAAATCAAATATTCAAGATTTGGGGTTCAGGAGGGTAGTGTGACAGTATGAAAAACACACACAAGTTGTTTGTAAATAAGTCACCTATGCTGAATGAGAATGGAGGTAGGGGACAGAGGATGTCCTCTAGTGTTAGGAACATGTCTAAATTAGAAAATAAGGAAGACATGTTTATATGTTTTGCTAACTGGGTATACAAAAAACTTAATTTTGACAGTATTGTTTGTATTACATCTAGCACAGTAAGGGCAGCTTCTGGAAAACCACAGTTTATTTCCTAATCTGGTCTCCTGTCCTCCAGTGTAAGGGTTGTGCTTTGGGGAGTGTGGCAAGTCAGATAGCTTACTCAGTCACTTCCCAGAGAAAGTCACTGATTGTTGATAAAGTGAACATCTGCTTTCAAAATCTCAGAAGAGGGGGTGGGGATTTAGCTCATAAGCACCTGCCTGGCAAGTGCCAGTAAGGTCCTGAGTTTGATCCCCAGTACAAAAAAAAAAAAAAAAACTCAGAAGAAAACATATAAATTGAGCACCATATAGAGACTAAGATCAGAAGTTTGAAAAATAGGAATTATAGAGAACCACATTAGTAGGAAAACAGAAACGAAAGCTACTGAAGACAGTTTTTAACCTAAGTGGATACAATAGACTCTGATAGCTAATGATACCTATTATAACCATGAGCAAGCAGGTGCTTTGTCCCAAAGTGAGCTGTCAGAGTAGGAAAAGCTACAAAAGAAAAAAGATGCCATCCCATTGTTCTCAGTCTGGATTCCACTTGCCACTGCCTGGCATGATAGCAGGGGTCGAGGCTAACAATCCCTGGGGGTAGGATCAGCCCTGACAAAATTAACTTGAAAGATGATAGAACCTGAGAGTAAGAGGAAACCCAGTCAAGCCAACTGTTAATTACCCACCTTTAGCAATGGCAAGTGAGCTGAAGCCACTGTAGATAAAAATCTACAGACAATCCAAGAAAAAAACCCTCTAATTTTAGACTCACATTTTCTACTCTTTTCTTCTTTCACCTCCATCAATTCTTTTCAAAGGAAGTTAGCTGATTTGAGTTTTATAAATTGATATGGTGTTAATATTGGAGTATTGTATTTTAGACAGAAGGACATAGACCAGAAAATCAAGGTACTGTATAATACATAAATTATTCCCTGAGGAAGACAGGAGATAAAACACTCAGATGGTATGGTTTACAGCAGTCTGGTGTGGCTCATAAAAGGCTGGCACAACTCGACCTTCATTTGGTCAATAGACATACAGCACCTGAATCATTTGGTACTCACTGGTTCGACATATGAAGTTTCTTGGACCATGTTGGGGTTAATGCCTTTTTAAACTAGTGATTGTTCTTAAATCACAAGTCTGTGGTTAAACATGGCAAATTTCATCCTAAAATCAAACATGGTATTTAAGAAAAACATATTTTATACAATACATAATTCTTGGGCATCAAACATTTTCCTAAGATCCATACATGGATATATGGATTTAAGAAAGTACCGCAAAATTGTCCTCAAATTATTTGGGCAGCATTTGTGTATATTCACTTGTACAGGAAAATCTCATCTTGGGTGGTTTTATGTAAAATGGTACTTTTAAAAAAGAGATAAAAATGTTTATGTTGCAGAGAATGCTGTTTTGAAATATATATATTAGAATGTCTAAATCAAGCTAAGAAACTAGCTAGCTCATTTCACTGAGCATGTGTTGGCAACATCTATGTCTCAAATTTTCAAAGATACAATATACTGTTGTCAACTCCAGTCACCACAATGTGAATAGATCTCTTAAACTTAAACCTCTTATCTAAGTGAACATTTGTTTCTTTTGGCAACATCTCCCCTTAATCCTTCTTCTCACCCCCAACCCCTGCTAACCACTATTCCACTCTGCTTCTGTGAGGTCAGTGTTTTTCAGATTCCACATATAAGTGAGATCATACGATATTTGTCTTTCTGTGCCTGGCTTATTTCACTTAACAGAAGGTCCTCCAGAGGCCATCATAAATAGCAGAAGTTCCTTCTTTTAAGGCTAATAGTATTCCATTGTGTATGTAGAGCGTGTTTTCTTTATCCCTGTTAGATAGTACTAGTGCTATTACTCTCCGTGGGCTATTACACTAATAGCAGGTAGCTCTAAGCCCTCACTGTTCTTAGAGACCGTGACACTGTTCCCGACCTCTCCAGGGAAAGTCTTCTTTACCTCAGACTAAATGGTCCCAGTCCTCCTTATTCACATCTGTAGACCAGGTCTGGAAGTAGAGGGGTAAGTGATTATGGGCCAGCAGGTGATCAGAGTCATTCTTCAGATTATTTGAACCAAGGAAATCAGAATCTGACTTGATTGCCACTGATCTGGACATCATCCAAAGCCATAAGAAATCCTGGTGCGCGAAAACAGAAAAAGTTGATCTACAAGGAAAGGAATAAAGTAAGTGAACAGAGAGAACAGAAACAGAATACATGAGGCTCCAAAATAATGTAAGTTTCTGATTTTTGTTTTTAGTTGCTTTCCCAGCTTCTTGAGACCCAGCTTCTTGTTAGGGTCTGCATGATACTCTGGTAGCCCTAAGGTAAATTCTTCTTTTTTCTTTAGCTAATTGAAGTTAGCTTCTGTTCCTAGTAAACAGATGATCTTAGAAACGTGACAAACATGAAAATGATTTCTAACTACCTTATCTCCACTCCAAAGAAAATGGAATTCTTGCCATCTAGTGCTTTATGAGGCATATATAGGTAAAGGGTAATCTTCATGAAGACAAACTATTAAAATATTTACATTTCCAGAAAAAAAAAACTTTTACTTTGTTTGTTTTGTTTCATTTTGTTTTGTTCTTTGAGACAGAGTCTCGCTATGTAGCTCAGACTGGGCTTGAAATCACTATGTTACTTAGGTTGGCCTCAAACTCAAGGTACTCCTCCTGCCTCAGCCTTCTGAGTGCTGGAATTGTAGGCATACATTGCCATGCCTGGCTAGGAAAAAGCTTTTAAAGGAAAAGATGACTTATAGGATACAAAATAAATAGGTTTTCTATCTACTGATAATGAACTGAGAAAGAAAGCAGGAAAAATAATTCCATTCACAGTAGCCTCCAAAATATTAAGTTCCTAGGAATCAACTTAACCTATAAAGAGAAGGACTTCTACTATGAAAATTTCAGAACATTAAAGAAAGAAATTGAAGAAAATGCCGGAAGATGAAAAGACCTCCCATGTTCACAGACCGGCAGAATTAATATTGTTATAAATGGCCCTATTAATGAAAGAAATCTACAAATTAAATACAATTCCCATCAAAATATCATTGACAGTCTTTACAGAGCTAGAAAAAATATCCTGAAATTCATATGGAAAGCAAAAGACCCAGAATAGCCAAAGCAATTCTGATCAAAAAAGCAAGGTAGAGGCATCACCATACCCAACTTAAAATTATACTACAAATCCCTAGTAACAAAATGGTATAGTTGTTATCACAAAAAATACACGTGGATAGATGGAATAGAGGACACAGCAACAAACCCACGTGAGCACAGCAGTTGGATTCAATAACAAACAAACAAAAAACACACAGTGGAGAAAAGACAGCCAGACGAACAACGGGCTAGGCAGTTGGATATCATTATGCAGAAAACTAACTGGGTCCCTGTCCCTCACCCTGTACAAAAATCAATTTAAAATTTGTCAAAGACCTGAAACTTTGAAACTGCTAGGAGAAGACATAGGAAAACAATTCAACCCACAGATATAGGCAAAGACTTCCTGAACAGGATTCCAATAGGAAAAAAAAAATTGGAACAGCACAGTAAATAGTAGTAAGAATCAACAAATGGAACTACACCAAATTTTAAGTTTCTGCACACAAAGGAAACAGCCAACACAGTGAAGAGACATCCTACAAAATGGGAGAGCAATTTTGCCTATGTCTCTTTCAAAAGAGAATTAACATCTAGAATACATGAAGAACTCAAAAAATTTAACACCAAAAATATAGTCCAAGAAGAAATAAGTAAATGAGTTGAATACTTCTCAAAAGATGTAGGTATGAGGTCTTTTGAGACCTTTTCACAAATGGCCAATAAGGATCTGAAAAATTGTTCAACATCTCTAGCCATCAGGGAAATGCAAATTAAAACTCCATTGAGATTCCATCTTAGTCCAGACAGATGGCTATCATCCATGAGACAAAAACTGATAAATACTGGCCAGGATGTAGGGAGAAAGGAACGTGTCTACATGCTTATGGAATGTAAATTAGTATCGCTTTTGTGAAAAACAGTAGCAGTGCCTCAGAAAACAAAAATAAAACTACCATATAACCCAGCTGTACCATGCAGTGGTATGTACCCAAGGAAATTAAAGTCCGCCTACAATAGGGATGTCTGCATTCACATGTTTATCACAGCACATTTCACACTCACCAAGATATAGAACCTGCCTAGGTGCCCATCAACAGATGAATGGGTGAAGAAAATGCAGTATATATAAACTGGAATGTTACTCAGTCATAAAGAACAGTATTATTTCATTTGCGGGAAAATGGGTGGCACTGGAAATCACTCTATTGTGCAAAATAAGCCAGACGTAGAAAGACAAATATTTCATGTTTTCTCTGATACAGGGACTCTAATGAAAAAAAACAACACAAGACAAAACAAGACGACATGGAAATGCAGGGGAAATTGCTAGACAAAGAAAGGGAATAAGAATTCAGGAGTGGGGTAATGGGAGATTATGTGATCAAAATAGGTTGTATAGTTGTATGAGAAGACCACACTGAAACTCAGTATTTTGCAAAATTAATAGGTACTCATAAAAAGATATTGTAAAATAAATTAATTCTAAAACATTTTCATACTTGGAATAACGCATGCAAAAAGAAATGGAGTTTTTCTTCCTTTTTTGGCTTTTGCTAGGTGCAGTTTTTATTATCAGAGATTTCAAAATATAGTACGTATAGAAACCTGAGCATGGGACATCTCCTTAGGTGTTTGAGCTGAATACTGTGATAAACCACACTAGTCGTGAATAGAGCTATTTATGCACAGTGTGCCTATTTGGTGCCACATACCATATTAGATGCCATTATTTTTATAGTTTTTTGTAATTAGTAAAATTATTTTTACTTCATTTTAATGGTAAATTTTAACTTGCTTTTAAGTTTAATTTTAACTGATACATAAAAGCATACGCATGGTACATGTTAGTGGGGGTAAAAGTAGACATTTTGATGTATACATATATTGTGTAATACTCTAATCAGGGTAAACATTTATCTTCTCATTTGTATCTCTAGAATATCCAAGAATAAATTTCATTTGTTTAAGGAAAAAGGTAATTTAACTATTAAACTACCTCTAGCGAAATGTTTTTCATGTGGTTAGGTACCTTGAAAACTCTAAAGCCAGAGTAGAATACAGCTACTTGTCTGAATGAAATTGGGTTAATATACCTACAAGTGAATATTGGAAATGGCTTCACTCCCCTACTCTTCTGCAGAGACAGTTGTGGGGTTCCATAATGCAGAAATACAGACTCTTAATACCTGTTAGGGTAGGGTGGGCCCTAAAGTGGTTAAAGCCTCAGGCTTTAGCAACAGACAGGTTGGGGTTGGAATCCCAGTTCCACCTGTCACTGTGTGCCTAGGGTCCTTTACACTTAAACAAGACACTCAAGCTATGCCTCATTTCCACATCGGTAGAATAGATACATCAGGGTTCGAGTGTGGAGTCCATGCACAAATAATCCAAAGTACTTAGCAGGTTACTTTACTCATAGTGAACTTTCCATAAATGCCAGTTGTGGGTATTAGTATTTCCATTTAATAAACACCAATTATTATAAATGCCAGCATTGTTAGTGTTGCTGGCAGGAAAAAACCTATCTGTTTATCCCTTAGCTCCTATCCCTTAGCTCCCTTGGCCTACCTAATTCCTCTTCAGTGTCAGTTTAAAGGTATTCTCGTAAGCAAATATCTGAATGCCTTCTCCAGCAAACTGCCTGATCCCCCTAGACTGGCTAACAGACTTTCAGATCATTGTCACTACTAATTATAACTTACAGTATGTATTTGAATCATTCTGAAATCTGCTTTTAGAAACACACCTTTAGTCTAAAAGTAAAAACAACTGGAAGGACAGGGAAACAAGAGCATAGACCATTCTATCTTTTTTAACAAAAGCATGACACCAAATTTACAGTATGCAAACCTAAAGAAAAACCCAGAGAAATAGTATAAAAATCCAAATTGTGGTTTCTAAAATAAAAGTATAGAGAACTGAACTGTTTAAAAAAAAACTCTGTTGTTAGATAGAAATAAGGAAAATACCTCTGAAATAAGATAAAGAGCAATTGTTTACAGAGCTCAAATGTCTACTTTTTCTTCTTTTTTTTCATACCTATTAGAAATGCAACGACAGTGGGCAGTTCTCTGCAGATTTCATTCCAGTCTTGCATTATAAAGTCACCTTTCAACACCAACTCTGCCTCTAAGCCCTATTAAGTGAGCTCCAATACAAATGTCCTAGTATCGTCACCTTCCATCCTTCTACTCATACAGTCCTACATAGTACACGAGTACACACACATGCACACAAGCGAACGAGGGTGTTTGCTTTTTTGTTTCACAAAAATGGGGTCCCAATAAACACACCTGCTTCCTACCTTGTAGAAATCCCTTGGTTACTCAGTGGGACTTTCATGTGTGCTCCAAGGGCCCCTCCGCAGGGGTGCTCCATACTTGATCCAGCCGTTTCTCTGTAATACGCAGCCTTTCTATTTCCAGTTTAGTTCCGCGCCCCCTTAGCAAATCACATTACAGGAATTACCTTTCCCATATTTCTTCCTATGGGGTAGATTTCCAACAGTGGGATTTCTGAGTTGAAAGAGATAAATATTTTTAATTTTACGAGATGTTGCTCGACAGTTTTCCAGCCACAAAAAGTTCTCACCCTCCTGCCGGTGCTGTGGAGAGTATCTGTTTCCTTTCTCCACATCCCAGCCAAGAGCAGGTGCTCGCTTTCATTCCGGCCAGTTTGATAAGCAAGAATTGACAGTTCTTTGTCCGCCTTATGTGCTGTTTCCTCAGTACTACTGCTTCAGTGTCTTTTCATGGCTTTATTATTTTGGAGTTGGTCCTCTGTGATTTGTCTCTTCAAATACTTTCTCTGTTTTTCTACACGATAATATGCTTTTTATTGAAAGAGCTCTTAGGTGATAGCTACTAATGCATCTTACATACACTCTATATGTACTGCAATCATTTCCAGTTCTCTATTCCACCCACTGATCTACTTGTTTATTCCAGTGTCATAACATATTCAGTTGATTACCACAACTACATAGTACCAAAGCCAATCCTCTGGCTTGCCCTAACCACATACTCTTGGTTCTTTTTTTTCCATGCCTTTCTTGGATATTTTGGGACATTTTTTTTCAGTTTCATAAATGCTAAGGATGTCTCATACAATTAAAATAGGCCTTATTTGGATTCCATTTGGAATTGAACTAAATTTATGTATTGGTTTTGGGACAATTAACATTTTTTATGATATTAAGTCATTTCAAACCAGAAAATGTTATATTCAGTTTGAATCCTGTTTAAATGTCTATTTCCTGACTGCTGATGTAGCTTAGTTGTCAAATACTTGCTTTGCAAAAACAAGACCTTGAGTTTCATCCTCACCACTGGGGGAAAAAAAGAAAAGAAAGAAAAGAATCTGTTCATAGACTTTATATCTTTTTTATAGATCCTGGTAACTTATTAAATATATTCCCATTAGTTACATATACTGTATCATTAATATGAATAGAACTTTCCCATTTTCATTTAGTAACACTGCTAGAAGAGATAAAAACTAGCTTTTAATATTAATTTTGCATCCTATCTTACCGAATTCACTAATGAAGCTAGTACATTTTTCTACTAGAGTCTCATGGGTTTCTAGGGATACAATCATATCATCAGTAAAAAAAAGTTTTAATTTTTTTTAATGTCTATGACAGTTACTTAATAACAGAAGTTTAATAACCAGCGCCTGGTATGAATAGAAATGGGTTAGCATGTTGTGTTTTCTAATTTAAAATGATAGTTGTGGTTGGTTTTTGGATACTCATTAGTAGATCAAAAATTTTCTTATTTACTTTGAGCTGCTACTAAAAATGTTGCTGAGTTTTATCAAAGTCCTTTCATGACCTACTACTATAATTCTATGGATTTTATCCTCTAGCTTGTTGATGTAATGGATGGTATTGAAGTCCCTGGGAATTTTTTGATAGAAAGGCACTCCCACATTTCCGAGTGAAACTTCCTTAACATTAGTGTACCAGGTTTTAGGCACTTGCTAATATCCAAATTGTAAACATAATCTAGAGTTTGTTGCATCCTTTGAAAGTGATAAACGTATTTGTCTTTTTCATTTTAATGACTAGCTCAAGTTGTGGCTTTCAAGTTGTGCTGGTCACATAAAATGATTTGTGGAGCTTTCTGTAGTTCCTCTCTGTCCTGGACTCACTTGAGAAGCACTGAAATGATTCACTCTTTAGAAATTAGCTTTCAGTCTAGAAGCCCAAGCTGTCTTGTACCTATTCCTCTGTCTTCTGTCACGATTGGTCTGTTTAAGTTTCCTAACTTTTGGGTCAATTTTAGTCACTTGTCTTTGTCAGAAAATCATTTTTGTCTTCTAGGTTTTAAATTTTGCTGCTACAGATTTGTTTTTAGAAAATGAGCTTCTCTTTTTATTTTAAAATTTTCTCCTGTGTCTTCTCATTCCTTACCTTGTCTTTTTGGTTCTCTCTCCTCAGGCTTCCTTCTTTTAGTAATCTTTGCTTTAGAAGCTTTTCTTTTTATATAATCTTACTTTTATTGTGTTCGCTTTGCTTTTCTCTCTCTCTCTTTTTTTGGGGGGAGGGGGCATAATTTCCAACTTCTCCTATTTTTGTTTAATTGTGTTCATGAATTTCCAGGCCACTCATTTCAGTCTTAACAGGTATGATCTTTCTTTTAATTCATCTTCTAGAGTTTTAATTGGGAAATGTGTTTTTGTTATTTTGTTTTTATTACTAATTATTAATATTTGGTAGATCCACTTGGGTCATTAAGTGCTTATATATTTTAAAACCTACATTTTCTTCTGTGCTCTCTGGCAGCTTTATTTCCTGGAGTGTGTGGCCTGACTGTCCTTGTTTTCCCCTCTGCCTGCTGAGTGTCAGTGTTATTGTTGGCTAAATGGAATAATAGTGCATTGTCTGATGTACCACAGTTTATTTATCCATTCACCTTCAGAAGGACATCTTGATTTCTGCCAAATTTGGGCGATTATGAATAAAATTACATTAAGCATCCATGTGCGGGTTCTTTTGTATGCATAGGTTTTCAACTCCACGGGTAAACAGTAGAAGAGTGAGTGATTCCTGGACCACATGGTAAGAGTACGTTGAGCTGTGTAAGAAACAGCCCACTGGGACTGCAAAATGTGCATTCGTTCCATTTATGCTAGAGTTTCTGTAGCTTCCTATGCTTACTGACATTGACACTGACATTGTCTATGTTTTACATTTTGGTCATTCTAATAGGCTCATAGTGGTGGCTTGCTGCTGTTTTCTTTTGCATTTCCCAGATGAGGTGACATGGATCATCTTTATTTATTTATTTATTTATTTATTTATTGCCATCACTGTATTTTCATTGGTGAGATGTTTTCTTGGTTACTTGCTTCAGTACTGAGACAAAATACTCAATATCCACAACTTCAAGGAGGAAAGATTTATTTTGGCTCACAGTTTGTAAAAGTTTAGTCCAAGATCAGCTGAATCTAGAACACGATGGGACAGCAGAGGGCCATGTGACAGCACTTGCTTATAGCAGAGCCACCATGAAGCAGAGAGGTTGAAGGAGGCTTCAGGGGGTTAACCCTCGCAGACCACGCCCCCATGATTTACCACTTCCCACCAGAGCCCACCTCCTAATAGCAAGTCAGCTATGAAATCCTCTGATCCTCCACTCTCCGATCACATGAGGATCTGGTGGCCATTTTGGATCTAAACTGTATTAGACATCTGTGAAGGTCTTTGGCCCATTTTAGAATGTTTGATTTCTTATTGTTGAGTTTTAAGAGTTCTACTGTATATTTTGGATAATAATCCTCTGTTAGATAAGTCTACTGCAAATAATTTATCCTAAATTTTAGGAATGGTGCTGCAGTGAATATTTATGCCTCCCACACTCATACATTGACACCTCCCCTTGTAATTGTATTTGGTAGTAGGGGTTTCGGGAGAGGAATAAGGTGTGAGGACAGAGCTCTCATGAGTGCGATTAGTTCCCTTATTAAAGGGACCATATGAGCACAAAGCAAAAACAGCTGTGAACCAGGAAGTGGACACCAAATTTATCACACACCAAATCTTATCGGATACCAAATCTAGAGTGCTTTAATCTTGGATTTCTCAGCTTCCAGAACTATAAGAAAATTTCTGTGGTTTATAAAACATTCAGACTATGGTATTTTGTTATAGCAGCCCAAACCCATTCAGACAACCAGGGATATGGCAACAATAATCAACTTGGAATATGGCAACAATGATCAGTGATCAACTTGATTAATCATGAGGGAAATGCAAATCAAAACCAAAATGATAATTTCAAACTCACCAAAATAGCTGTAAGAAAAAGGCAAATAACAAATTTTAGATGAGGATATAAAGACATTGAAAATCTCGTGTTATTAACAGGAAATGCTTATAGTAAATTACCTTTACTGCCCCTGAGGTACTAATAATCTATTTTCTGAGGAAAAATTAAAACATATATCATATAATGGCCTTTGATAGCATATTTGGGTGGTAGCAGGAACCCTGGCATTTTATGACTTTCTGTTATTCCTAATTAACCTGATTGCATCACAGAATCTTTTCTCATCTTTTAATACACAGTAGCCTCCGCTCAGAAGCAGTTAAAGCAGGTGCAACACTAATAGCTACAAGGTCTGAACTATGTGGAGATGCATTTGTGAAAAAGAACTAGAAAGATTTACTTACACTTAAAACTGTAGGAATTTTGTGAATACTGGCCTCAATTCCACATCTTTAAACTTTACCACATTAGGACATTTTTGCTCTTTTCCTTGGTAGTTCAGAACTTTATTTCCAACCTGAGTTCCTGACTTCTTTTCTTCCTCATCCTCCTTTTCCTCTTCTGCTTACTACTACTACTATTACTATTATTTTCAACATTCACCCTTTGGATTTGATGGTTGAACTCATGCTTAGCATTTTTATCTATCTGGGATATTCTAAAAGCTTGACCATTACTCACCTTCTGTTCCACCTTCTTGTAAAATACTCACCCGCTTTGGAGTCTGACTCTGGTGTGATGCTAGATCTCAACTCAGTTATCCAATGGGTAGAAAGAAGGCTGGGAGAAGGTGGATCAGTCACTAGGGCTCAAAAGATAACTTTTTACTTTTGCTGGTCTTTCCACATCTTAGTAATGACCTGTTCAAATCCCAATAGTTCCTTAGTTAGTAAGAGCATCCAAAGATCTTTTGGATTTCCACTGGTAATGTAAATGTTACAGTTTAGAGGAAATAAGCTAAAAGAGCCCCATAGCCCCTCTGCCCCACCCCCCATAAAAATCCTCAGAAAACTATATGTGGTATTTGCTGCTGGCAGGGTGAAGCATACACTGGTGAATTTGGGATGCAGACATAAAAGCCTACAAACTAATTTTTCAGGCTCACTCCTAGTTTTTAAGGAAAATACTTAAGCACTTTCTTTTTGCCTCTTTGCCTAACTGTATGTCAAAAACAAAGAACCAAGAACAGTCAAAGTGTATGTTGGTAAAAGACTTTAAGTGATATAGACTCTGAATCAAAATTTGCAAAATACTTTATAATCCTTGAATTATCATAAAAGCACAAATAAGCCCATTATAAATTCACCAGGTTTACTTTTATTTATAGGGGTGTTTGAGGATACCTCACATATACAAAATGTGGTTAATTATAATCAATCCTTGGTGGACAAACACTTTTTCCATCCAGGTAAGCTATTTGTTTTGTTTTGTTTTGTTTTGGTATCAGGGATCAAACTCACAGCTTCACACTTGCCAGGCAGGTACTTACACCACTGAGCTAAATCCCCAGCCCATTTCTTTCTGTTTCATTTGTTTTTGTTTAACTAAAAATGAAAACTTATGAACTTGACTTACAATCTAAGAGCTACAACTAGCCCAAAAGTAAACCTACCTGTGTGCTACCTTTCTCAAGTCTACGAGTGCCTATCCCTGAGCTTTGTGTTAATCATTCTGCATAGACGTTTAAATACTATGCTGTTCAGTTTTACCTAGTTAGTTCCTCAAACTTGTTCCCATTCCCTATTGTGTTCTGAGATTCATTTATGCCGTGGTAGGTAGCTTTAGATCATACATTTTGGGGGATGAGTATGCCACCAAATAATTTATCTCTTCTTTGACTGTGAGCACGCAGTAGAATAAATACTCAAGCAGGGTACCAGCATATGCTAGAAGTAGAACTGCCAGGTTATGAGAGATGGAAATATTCAACTTCATGAAATAACACCAAATTGTTGCTCCAAAATGCGTGTAGCATTGTGTATTCCTATTTGCAATGCACAAGTGGTCATATTGATTCAAATCTTTTCCAATATTAGATCTTGTCAGATTTCTTATTTTTTACTGATTGAAAGACTATAAAAAGTTATCTAGCTGATTTGCATTTCCTTTTGTGCTAAAATGTGGGCATCTCTATAAATTTTTATTGGCCATGTATATTATCTCTTCTGTGAAATGCCTCTTCATTTATTTTGCCTACTTTTCTGTTAGATTGTTTGTCTTTTATTCTTAACATGAAAGAGTTCTTTATATATCCTAGTAATATTGTCTATTATATGTATTACAAATATTTTCTGTCAGCATATGGTTTCTTTACCTTTGAAGGATCTCTTTTGATGAGCACAAGAAAGTTCTTCACTTTAATGTCATTGAATTTATCAAGATTTTATTTTATAGACAGACATTTTGATTCAGCATTTAAAACAATACATAACCAGAACAATATTTTCCTGTACCACTCTAAAACTTTTTCTCATTTGATATATAAATCCTCAATCCATGTAAAAATGATTTTCAAGTTTTTTGTGAGATAGAGAACTGATTTCATTTTTGTTTGTTTGTTTGTTTGTTTGTTTTAAAATAACTGTGTCTTAGCCAGAAAGGATGGTGCACACCTGTAGCCCCAGCACTTGGGAGGTTGAGGCACAAAGATCGTCAGGAGTTCAAGACCAACCTGGACTACACAGTGAGTTCAAAGCCAACCTGGACTACATAGCAAAACTCTGTCTCAAACACCTCCCCACCAAGTAGAATAACTGTGTCTTGGTCCAGGCATGGTGGAGCACACCTGTAATCCCAAGTATATGAGGCTGAGGCAGGAGATGAAAAGTTCCGTGACAGCCTAGGTAACTTAGGGAGACTCTGTGTGAAAATAAAAATTAAAAATGACTGGTGGTATAATTCAATGTGAAGACCCTGGGTTCAATCCCCAGTACTGAAAAAATATAATATTCATGACTGAGACATAGCTCATTGTCTAGCATGTACGGGACTAAGGTTTAATCCCCAGCACCAACAAAGTAAAACAACAACCACCAACTCGTGTATCTTCTTTGCCTTCAGGTACGAAAAAAAACCTCACCATCTATATTTTTTCATTTGAGTCAAAGGAGAGAAAGTCACAGCTTTCTTTTGTGAGAACACAAATCTAAAGCACTGCCCAGAGATTTCTCATCAGTTTGCAGAAATGGGAAGTCTTCAGAGTTATAGAATTCATCACTCAGCCTCTAGGGAAGCTTCAGCTAAATCACCCAGGACAAATAAGTACTGACTCATTTTAAAACATCACCAGGAAAAAGGTTTCTCATTGCAACTCTTGATTATATTTTTTAGAAAGTTTCCCCTCTGCCTAGTCATAGAATCATGTGTTTTTTTTTTTATCTTGACCCACACAAGAAAATAATGTATTGCACTGTAATAATAATTTGCATGTGTATCACAAACTTCACCAAAGATCATAAGCCCAAATTAACTTAAACTAGCACTGCAGATAAAGGTTTTGCACTTGTTTTACTGACCTATAACACATTTGCCTGTCTTTTGGACCATGTCATAGCATTGCTGTGCAGATGGTAGGGGTCAGTAATAGCATAGAAAATACTGGTGTTTTTTTTAATTGTAAAATATTGCATTCATTTTAATTTTATTTACACTAACATAATTTATTTTCAGTCCTAATGAACCTACAAGAGTGAATAAATATATTGATGGAGTAGAAACAGCAATTGTCTTAAACTGTAACAATACCAAGGACATTCAGAAATTGAATTACAAATTATGAATTTAAATTGTATTCTCAGGTTTGTAGAAAGCAAGAGAACACGGAGAAAATAATTAAATAGGCATTGTTTCCATTTTAGCCAACTTCATGCTAAAAAAGTAAGAAGAAAGCCTTTCTTACAATTCAAATAGGAGATCACAAGAGAATAGATATTTTATCTGGTAATAAAAGTGATATCTTCTTTTTAAATATAATGAGCTCAAAATAAGCCAGCAAACCTACTCAAACCTGGTAATTTTAAGGAAGACCACAGTTTGTTTTCTTTCTTTCTTTCTTTTTCTTTTTCTTTTTTTTTTTTTTTTTTTTTTTTTTTTTTTTTTTTTTTTTTTTTTTTTTTTTTTTTTTTTTTTTTTTTTTTTTTTTTTTTTTTTTTTTTTTTTTTTTTTTTTTTTTGGTGATACTGAGATTGAACCCAGCCTTTCATATGCCCAACCCTTTTTGAAGAAGACTTCCCTCCTTTTTGAGTGTGGAATTTACCCTGGCTGGGCTGGAACTTGCCTCGGCCTTTCAGAGCATTGGGATCTCAGGCATGCGCCAGGCACCCAGCTAAGAAAGGCCAAAACTGTCTTTCATGGCTACGTGCTGCTTCCCAATGTTCTCCTTGGTAAAACTTTCTTCTTAATAACTCTCAGCATGCTTGTCTTTAATATTCTTACCTAAACCATACTTTGCTATGGTTGAAATTTGAATATCGCTCTTCTACACCTCTTTAATGGTGTCAAGGTGTATATCCAAGCTGTAAGTCATGAAGATTCACAGCAGTGTAGACCAGAGCTGTTGATGATGGCCTTGCTGCTTTAGGAACAACAGGATACAGTGATGCACATGTATTTAGAGGTGGGAACCAGGAGAAGACAAATACGATTTAATTTATTTTTTGTCAAAAAATGTGTTATATAATGATGTTGCTAATAGCAATATAAATGAATGCTTTACTGAGGCATTCAAATGTTGAAATAGAGTTTTAACTTCTAAAGCCAGAGCTTGCATTCTTTGAGAATTCATCAATGGAGTGGAAGACGCATTTGTATTTTCTTTATGTGCTTAAAGATGTGGACTCACATTTGTTTTTTTCATGAAATTGGAAGCTAGTTTAGCTCTCAGGTTAGGTTCAGCTCAAAAAGTTCTTGGTTGGTTTATGCCATGAATGTGGTGAGTTTTGAATAAATTGTTCTTTTTTTAAATTTGTTTTTGTGAATGTATTAAGTGAGGATTACCAACACATTTTACAAAGCTTTGCTAGAAATAAAAACCGTTCCATATGATGAGTACCTGGTGCTGTGCTCATTAGCACAATTCCTCATTTCCCCTTGAAGTCATTTATCAGCGCATCTGAATTCTGATCTATTGTCATTCTTGGTTTAGATTTAAAAGGGTAAAGCAAAGAATTACAGAAAACATTCAGCCAATGACAGTCCCAAAGCATACGTCACTATGTATTTTTAAGAGAAAATGAAAGGAAGGAATAAAAATATTTTTTCTGTCCTGTATTTCCAAGTTTCAACTTTACTCTCTCAAGAAAAAGCAAAAAGGAAACAAATACATTGGAGAGTTTCAACATGAAAGCGTCAAAAACACACCAGCACATTCTAAGCGGAAAAGTGACAGAGAAGTGACAGAGGGCAGGTAAGGGGCAGCTTTTGTCTCTTCCCTTCTTTTCTGGCCCATCTTTTCTGTTCTGTCTCTATCTGTCTCTGTCTCTGTCTCTGTCTCTCTCTTTTCCTTTTGCAGAACACGGAATGAACCCAGGGTTCCACGTGTGCTGACCAAGTGTGGAGCCACTGAGCTGTGCCCCGGCCCCGGGGCCCCACCTCTGGGCCTAAGCACCTTGTCTGGATGACCCGCAGCCTTTCACTTGGCCATGGCTGAGGTGGCCTGTGCCACAGGACTGCGGCCCGGGTCCCTGAGTCAGCTCCGGGCAGTTCCCACAGTTCAGTTTGGTTTAGTTTCTGGACAATTGGTTCCTGGCAACTGTTCAGAAAACTTGAGAAGGCAGTGGGTAAAAAAGAAGGGGATAAGGAAGCAAGTGGCTGGTGGAGAGTCACTAATGACCATTTTTCTTGTCCTCTTCAGTGGCAAGTGATTGGTCATTGTTGACTGCTCCTTTCATTGAACACTTTTATGTCTTGAGGAGAGCATTGTCCTTTAGATTTATTATCGGGACTGCAGTGGCACATATAGCCCGTGTCTTTTTCAGGGGATCTGTCCAATTTTTCAGTGAATCTAAGGAGTGATGTTCTTACAGCTCCCAGAGGTGCTTTCCAATGGCCTTGGTTGTTTGGGGTTTTGTTTGCTGAAGGTATATGGGGGTGGGAAAGGGCTCCATTTGCATGGATAGTGTGAACCAAGAGTCTGAATGCGGGTAGGCGTGGTTTGGAACAGCAGGGAAAGTCAGGAGGGAACATAAACATGCACTACAGGAAAGACAATGAAGGAAAATCCTAAAGCACTGAGGTGCTGTGGTAATAAATGCTCACCTCTTAAGTGATATGCCACCTAAAGGGAAAAGAAGCAAAAAGATAACAGTATAAATTGCTGTAGAGGCCTCTAAATTTAATGGTTTATTTAAATGGTTTATTTAATGGTTTATTTGGTCTTTCTTTTTATCTCTTTTGAAAAACAAACTACAAATATAATTTCACTTGTCTTAGGAACTTTTTATTCAGTTCCTATGTGCATCAAAAATGTGGACTTTTAAGTTTTACTTTTAACATCTAGGATATAAGAAGGCCTTAAGGGGATAGAAGTGTTATTGTTTTCTTTCTTTCTCTCTTTCTTTCCTTCTTTCTTTTTCTTAAGAAAATATGGACTTTGTCACAACTAAGTTTGGGCTGAAAATAGCATGATGCACTCCGTGCACAGAACACGATGACACCTGAAGGTAGCTGAGGAACGAAGCCTGCTTTTCAGTAGGGTGCAGACCAGCTGAACCTTGGCTAGGCCAGTGCTGTGACGCTTCCTCTGCATGCAGACCCAGTTTCTGCCTCCTCTGTGATCCCCTGCCCCTTTGCGGCTCCTTGGCACCTGTCATACGCTCTAAACACCACATGTTGAACATCTCATCTTAGAGCTTGTTTAGGTCCTGCTTCCTAGGAAGAGACCTTGGGTAGAAAGTCACAGCACGGGGTGGTAACGATGAACGGAGTTCTTAGGAGACAGCTGGCTGCAGAGAGGGCAGCGGAGTTGGGAAGCAGATGGAACAGGCTTCCACCAGCTGCCCTCGGTGGATACAGCACTACCTGTCCTGCCCCAGGACAGAAAACAGGGCTTTGCCACCTCCCCCAGAGACTCCTGACCATGGATAAGGGTGTCTTGGTGCTGGGCAAGGTGGCTTCCACTGCTGCACATAGCAGTCTTGTGGACACAGCTGCAGAGGAGAGACTGGCATCGCACCTGCTTCAGATTGGAGTGGAAATTAGTGTCCTGTTTCCACATGTCCCCCTCACCATTCTGAAGGTGAAATAACTGACCACCAAGCAGACCTGGGACAGTCTGTGCTGTGGGGTGATGGCTCATGTGGCAGAAACCTGTCATGGATTAAATTGAGGGACAGAGTTTGCTGGCATGGATTAATTAAGGTGTAGGAAAACAGAATCCTAACCAGACTGATTCCTAACCGGAATGACAACCAATGTTACATAGTGCTGACAGCATGCCAGATACTTATCCAGGCTCTTGACTTAACTGGATGAATTTAATCCTCATCATCACGCAGTGAGGTCCACATGGGTCCTGTTCCTAGTTAGCAGGTAAGGATAGGACACAGGTGCCCTCACGCCGCTGTGCTTGCACGTGGAGAGGGTGACCCAGTCCAGGCGGTCTCTGCTGAGTCTCCATACTCATGGCCTCATGGGACCCCTTTAGCTACCTCTGCCAGGAAAGAGGGTGCAGCCTTGACCTAGCACTGCTGCAAATACAACCGAGTGACTTCGATGACACCAACTTACTGTCGTACAGCTCAGGGGCTCAGAAGGTTTTAACAGGCTCCACTGGGCTAATCTCAATGGAGCCAAACAGCAGTTTGGCTCCTAGAACTCTATCTTCTTGTTTTTTCCAGCTTCCAGAAGTTCTCTGCATTCCGTGGCCCTGTCCCTTTCTCCTTTTTTAGGGCCAGCAGTGCAGCATCTTTGAATATCCCTCTGATTCTGCCCCCTGCTTCTGTTTCAGCCCTCCTCTTCCTCTTATGTCCCCACATTTCAATTACAAGGACACTTGGCATTATATCAGGGCCAGCTGGATCATTCAGGATAACCTTCCGACCGTAAGCTCTTTAATTTAGTCATATTTTCAAAGTCTTTTTTGCCACATAAGGTGACATGTTCAAAGGTTGTGGGACTTAGGATGGGGACATCTTTGGGGGGCCATGGTTGTACCCACTGTAGTATGGCAAAGAATTATCTCGGATTTAATTTTGACCACTTACCCCAGTAGAAGGTAGATTCCAAATATATAAGCTAAATTCACTGATGAAAGAAGAAAGCCACATTTTTTCAAATATGAGTTGGTAACCTGGGACTCACCTCTGATGCAGTGGCTTGTATACATGTCTTATAAGTCATTTTTATTTTGTTGTTTATTTATTCACATTTATGTACTCTATGCTGTGGGCTGTACAGGAGAGAGAAAGCACCTTTAACTGTCTCTGGGACATTTTGTCATTGGGGTCAGCTTGCTAGTGAGACACAGCTCACCCAACCAAGACAGCTGGTTGTGAGAATGCAGTTTCCAACACGAGCAACGCGGAGGTTAGTCTCTCAGTGGCAAGGCATCTCTTGCCCAGGAGATTACTTGGTTTTCCTGTTTGTTTGGTTGTTTGTTCATTTTTTTGTACTGGGTATTGAACGTAGGGCCTTCTCCCAGAGATACATCCTCAGACTGTTGCTGCTGTTGTTGTTGTTGTTGAGTTAGGCTGAAAATGAACTTGTGACCCTCCTGCCTCAGCCTCCCAGAGTGTTAGGATTGCAGATGTATGCCACCATGCAGGACAGTCCTTGTTATTTAGGTTAAATTATCTACATAACAGTTTCTAAATTGTAATAAAATATGCATAACATGACGTTTACCATTTTAACCATTCTGAACTGTGCAGCTCAGTAGTGCTAAGAACATTCACATTGGTATGCAACCAAACTTTAGAGTTCTTTCATCTTACACATTGGAAACTGTAGAGCCATGAAAAAACTTGCTCTTCCCTTTAGCCCCTGGCAGCCACCCTTTAATTTGATTACACTGGCTTTCTTGTAAAATTGAAATCATGCAGCCTGTCCTTTTGTGACTGGCGTGTTTCACTTAACATAATGACCTCAGTGTACATCTGTATTGTAGCATGGTTAGAATTTCCTTCTTCTGAAAGGTGGAATGAATTATACTGTATGTATACGCCACATTTGTTTAGTATTCATCATGGGTAGTCCTTTCCTCTCATCTGTGCTTCTTTCAGAGCCCAGGAGGAGTGCCCAAATGCGATCTTTCAGTTCAGCCCTTTGTTTCTCTCCTTCTCCATCAGTTACACTGGAAGTCTGCAATGGCACAGCTGAATCAGTGCATGGACAGATACAAACTCAGGGTATTAAAAAAAAGTAATTGGTGAGTACATGTTGCCCGTGTTTTGGTCTGTCATGTAAAAAAACTAACTCTAGATTAAAAATCAATTAAAAATATGAATAATGAAGGGCAGCACTACGAGATAAAAGGCATGAAGTTGACATAAAAACACTCTGAATCACAGTCATTATTCTAAAATTTTTGTTTGTCTCGTGCTGAAGAACGGAACAGAATTTTACAGTTATGATTACACATAGCCTTTTTGTCTATTATCTCAAAGAGAAGCCCTATAATTTATACCTCCTATCTTTAAAAAAGATGTGTTCAGCTTTATATTAAGACAGAAAATGGGTGTTTCAAAAACCAATTTAGGCCAAAGAGTTGTTTCACCAAGTCAACAATTAAGAAAGCTTGGACTCTGAGGTTTTTACAAGGAACTGTGACACTTTACTTTGGTATCCACCCTACAAAAACATTGGTAAATGTACACAGGATTATATGAACAACATGTCCGTTAGATAATTGTTTGCATCGTGAAAATAGAAACGTACTAAAAGCTCAACAATAGGAAAATTGTTATATAAAACATAATACAACAATACTATGGAATAATGTGTAACCTTTAAAATAATGAAGCACATCTCTGTCCTCATCTGGAAATCATCCATATTACTATGTTAAATAAAAAGTAAGCCACAGATTAATACACATAGCATTCACTTATTAAACCTATATTTATTAACACCCAACTATTTACAAGGTAGTGGAGAGGACTGAATGAGGCATTATGCATACAAAGCTTACTTAAAACACATCCTCGCATGTTTATTAAGTGCTCCAAAATGCTAGCTATTTTAATAGATAATCTTCTGCTTAAAACATGATAAAATAAATGTCAAAATAAAACATGATAAAACAAATGACAAGAATAAATGTCCAAGACATAGCTCTTTCACTTTATAAGCAGGGCCCATCTGGGGAAGTTATGGACTCAGTCTTCATCATTCCATTACCCCCACTGCAGACTTGCTTCTTTTCAGACTTCCTGAGTTCTAGGTTCATGTCCCATTGCTTCATCTGCTCCGGATATCTCCTGTGGTTCTTGTACCACCTCTGAGCAAAAGATAAAATATTTATCTGTCCTCTGTCCTGTCCCCATAAGGTTCTGACTGAATTACTGAATGATCTGGAAAAGCTAGTCTGTACCAGGTCTACCAGAACCTTGGTTACGGAGCCTGAATTTTCGTAGAGATGTTCTGGAGATCATCTTTCTGTAGCAGCACTGCCAGGTTGCTACTACATCTTCTGGTCCAGAATGTAGAGAGGCCATCCTGTAAGATGACTTCAGAAACCAAATGCCATCCTTGTTCCTAGCTCTGTGATTCAGGCAAATTGTTCATTTTTTTCCAATGTCAGTTTCCTTTTAAATTAAGAATAATACATACTGTCATTTTAAAAGGCCATTGGAAAGATTATTAAAGTATTAGCTATAAAACACTTACCGTAGTGTGGGCACAGAGGGCACAATGACCAACTGGTGGTAGAGGCATGACTGTCTGGACGAGTGCTTGCTCATCTAGACGCCAAGGTTTGTATTCACTATGAATGAGTGTGCCGATCTCCTCCCCGTATTAGAGCTGTGAGTTCCTGAACATGGCACTCTGCCTTCTACTTACGATCACCACTTTACCACAGCTAAAGTGACATGGTTCCAAGATTTCCCAGGCACTCTTTCCTGTCTTTTTTGAAAGACCATGTCCAGTGATCCATCGTCTTTCTGGATTGAGCAGCATGGCCCGCAGACCAGTCCAAGAACTAAGGTTAAAAGCATGCCACATGCTCTTTATGTGATTTTAGGCAGATTGACTAACCCAGTAAGCCTGGATTTTCCGATATGTATAAACGATTAGTAAAAATCCTAATTCATAAGGGTTGATATCACCTTTAAAAATGATTTGGATGCATGAAAAAGTGTTGCAGAGTGCCCAATATGAAATAAGTGCGTGGATGTGTTGACTGATATTATCATCATCATCCTCTTTCTCATCTAAATGATAGAAAAATCTAGACCTAATGCTAAGCATATAGGTCTCATTCCTCCATGTGGGCTACCCCATAATAAGTGCCAACCACACCAGGGACTGCGAGAGACATTTCAGGAAGTAAAAATGAATGAGTGTGTTCCTTGAATCTTGTTGCTCAACAAATGACGGAGACAGACACAGTGACAGTGTGGTACATTAAATCATGGAGGTAGTGACGCAGGGAGGAGACCAAAGACAATCAGTAAATTTTTTGGATGAAATGAATGGGTGCAAACATGCACACTGGAAAGACTGACCCACCATTTCCATTTATTTAGAGATTGTGGTCACGCATTTTGCCAGGTCTGGGAAAAAGACTCTGCCTTTATTATGTGTTAGCAGAAGCCTCTTGTAGGGTTTTTAGAGCTAGGTAGCGGGGAGATGGCACCACAACATAGGACCTGGTGTTTTGGAACAGGAAGAATCCTGCGATTACCCCTGTCCTGGCCATGGCTGCTTTACCTGGGACTGGTGCAGGCCCTCATTCATTCACTCATTCATTCCACTCATTCTTTCTGATAGGTTCTGCTGTATGGAACTCTGTCAGGCCCAGCGTGGCGCCTGTCCAACATGGCCCTGGACTCTGGAAGGACAGCGTGTCCCTCCAATACTGAGTTCCATGTTCTTCTTCCAAGCTCGAGTTGAACTTTCCGGGCACCAGCATCTCCCCAGTCATCTGTCAATACATCATTCTGCCTGCTCCTTCAACCTCCACCCCTTTCAATCCTAATAAAAACCTTACAATTTCTTTGTATGCCTCAGAGGGATCTTGCAATCTTCTGCGGCCCTCCTCTAATAAAAGCCTTTCCCCCCTTTTTCTGCTTTTATTTCCCTGCCACACCAAAAAACCAAACACTTTCAGGAAATCATCCATCACTAGGTCCCCCTGTTGTTAGCATGGGTAGCTGGGCTCCTATATAAACATGTGTAGGCCTAGCGTGTTCCATGTTCACAAACACTCGAAGCCTTCTGTCAACTATTCCTTCTTTTATACACAAGCTTCCCACATCTTCTGTGTTTACACATTTTGATTCTATACACAGGCTTTCATGTGCAGCGAACAGAGTACATGATTGAAGTCATAAAACTTAAAGAGTTTTTTGGGGCTGGGGATTTAGCTCAGTGACACAAGCACTTCCGGGGCTAGCACGAGGCCATGAGTTTGATCCCTGGTACCAAACAATTTTTTAAAAAATTAAAATTTTTATACCAACTCTGCCCTGGATGCTCCTATGAATTTTGAGGTCCTACGAATTTCATGGTCTCATCCATGAAATGGAGGTGATGACACTGACCCTTCCTCCCTCCCAGACCCACTCCAAGAAGGACATTCCAAAATGAAGGGAACCATGTACATTTATGTTGATGTCACTGCTAGTATGAGAGAGAATACCTATTAAATTTGTCACTGTTTCTTAAAGAATAGAAAGATCAGTGAAAACAATCAGTGGAATAGAGGTCCCTGATTTGCCAACTGCCTGTCAGTGTGCATCTTTAGATCATACTGAAAACATCTTGCACAGATTGAGAACCCCTAAAACGTTCCATGAGGATGCACCTAAAGCCTCCAGTATGCTGAAATATTTGCCAACCAATGACAAGCTTTGCAAAGAGGTCTCATTGTTTAAGGATGTAGCACTTTATTACAAATGCTAAGTGGAAACATCCATTACAGAGGTTGAGTGTGATGTTTTCTTCAAGCAGAAGACAGCTGGCCTCTGTTATGCAGACAGGAAGACACGAGTGGGTGGTGACTTTGATCTTTGAAGAAATTTATAGAAGGATAAGAAAGGAAGTAGAAAGAGCAACAATATTAATGAGAGAGACATCCATTTACAAGGAGCCGGGGAATGCACTAGGTTCCAGCTTCCTACTTCAGTCCAGGTAGCAGGTGGGGCTAGAATATAGTGGTGTCCAAAGGCTAACACAAAGCAGGGCGCTGAGCCATGTTAACATTTGGCTTTACCAGGGCAGAAAACTGTTGATCCTCTGTATTCATTTTTTGAGCATGGGAGAGTCCCCATTTTTTACGTCTTTAATAATTACAATAAAATCTAATCATGAGATTATGTTCCTGGAATTAAGGCCTGGCTGCTCACCCCATGACTGGCCCATTAAATCAGGAAACAAGGAAGGTGAGTTCTTTTTTTTTTGTTAAATCCCGCTCAGTGAGAAAGGGGAGCGTCCTCACAAAGCCCCCCTGGCTGGGAAGCTGATCTGAGGGCTCCAGAGGGGGTGGGTCGTGGGCGTTCCCAGCCTGGGGGTGTGGAACGCTGTACATCCTATCATGGATACTGAGGTACCAGGTGTTTTGAGTTTCTGCCAGGCTCAAAAACAAGTATGGATTTTTTTCTTCAGGCTATTTATTCAAAGCACCAATTAGCTACGTATTATACAAAGGCCAGAACAGTGGTAAGGGCAGTTGCCCACTGATTGTCAAACTCCTAGGAAGGTATGAGAACATCCTTTCTTCATTAGTTACATAGTACAAATTCTTGCCATAAAGGTAAAACATCCTCCCTCAGCTACATCCTACAGGCTCCTGCAGCGCAAGAAAACACCCCCAGTGCTTGGTTTTGTGAGATTTGTATTTGCAGAAACCTGAAGAGTTGCAATCACATAGCTCTGGATTTTAATTCCTCTGCAGTCATTGCACTGAGGTCAGATTTAACTGCTCACAGTGCACTGTGGAATTTAGAGCCTGGAGTTTCCGTGGCCTGGCCCAGGCATTCTCTAGAGCTCTACCACACCCTCAGTCCTCATCCAGCCTTCTTCCATTGCCCTCCATTCACTGGGGTGTCTCACAGTCTGAAGCCTCCTTGCTTAGGCAGACTCTTCTACTGTTGTCTCCCCAGTACATCCACTGCACTCCTAAAACCCACCCAGACTCTGGCCTCCTGGTGGATCTGAATGGACTCACCTCCTCGGAGCCTTAGCAGGCAAAGTAAGCAAAATCAGTCATGTAAAGGAGTTGGCATGATTCATACATAAAGGTGCTGGATTGATAGCTAAAGACTGTGGAAAACTCATTGTAGATGTTTTGAAAAAGGAGAGTATCATTGACAGAATCATACCACTTGATATTTAGGCTTACTAGAAAGTTAGAGTCATCACGATGGTGTGGGTATCAGTGAAGAGATACAGACATATAGGTCAATGGAATAAAAGAGTCCTGAAAGAAGCCCACGCAGGTATAACCAGCTAATGCTTGACATGGCCATAAAAGCAATTCTGTGGAGAAAGAGTGGTCATCTAAATAAGTCATATTGAAAAAACTGGACGCTCATATATTTAAAAAGTGAAACATGACTTAACTTTATGCCTTCTATAAAACCTAATATAGACTGGGTTTCCAAAGATGGTGGACCGGTAGGTAGCAGGAGAGAGATCGTCTCAGAGAGACAGCTTAAATGCCAGAATTAAACACCCTGGAGAGACCCAAACAGAGAGAGATGGACTCTCTCAACCCAGGAAGAAACTAAAGTTAAAAAAACTGCTCAAATGTGAGGTCCCAGGGCTACCATTTGTGAAGCTAAGATCAGCAAGCACGGCGCCCTCCTCAAGCCAACTGAATTCCTGCCCAAGACCGACCTGACCAACCAAACTAGGCTGACGTGACTGGCTTGAGTGGCTGGAGCGTGGAGCTGAACATCCCTGTGTGCAGCTCGCCTGGACTGGCCCTGCATACAACCCACTCAGAGGCACCGTGAATTTGTGCCGCAGCTGTGCTGAAGTCGGAGGTCTGGGAGCCCAGCAGTTCTCAGGGACCGGCATCAACAGGCAGTGAGTGATGGGAATAAGATCCTCCCATGGGAAAGGGGAAACCAACTGGATGACATGTTGGATTTGGGCAGGACAGCCTTAACTCCATAAGGAAGTGGCATCAGGTGGTTGCTCCCCTCGCTGAGCAGATTGGTGGAATCTGCTTGGATTGGGCCATGCCCCTGGCCAGGACCCAGTGTGTTGCTACAGACTAATTCCCTGAGCACAGCCGCACACCGACGCAGTGAAGGCCTGCAAAGGTTGACTGGCCCGGAGGGGAGGAGCCAGCGCACACTGCACTGGCTTGAACTTCATTCTCTGATAGCAGAAGGCAGAGGGCAGAAGCTCCTAGCCTGCGCCCTCTAGAGGAACTTTAACCAACAAGAAAAGGGGCTGGAAATTGCACTATATACTTGTATGGAAGGAAGCAAAACCATGACAAGAGGGAGAAATAAGAAAAAACCCCCAGTCCCCAACCCTGAGAACATTGATCCAGGAGAGGTAAATATAAAAGCAATTGAGGGAAACAAACATGCAATATCAAACACAGCGTTAGTGGACATAAAGAGATATCTTCAGGACCTTGTAAGTGGGACCAAAACTGAAATATTAATTCAAATTAAACAAGAGATAAGTAGATTAATAAAAGAAAGACTGGGCACCTCTCAAGAAGACACAGACAGAAGAATCGAGGAACACAAAAGGAGAGAAACATTTAATGAAGAATTTTTAAAAACCCTAAAATTCATGAAGCAAATTCAAAGAGATTATCAGGAAACTAAAGACTCCATAGAAAGCTGGCAAAATTGCTTGAAAGAAACCAAAGATAGACTATCAAAAATTGAAGACAGGCTTGCAATGTGTGATCATGAAAGGGAAGATCTCTTAAAAATTTTAACAAGGGAACAGGCAGTAACAATTGAAAGGCTAGAGGATGACAAGAGGATCTATAACTTAAGAATAAAGCATGTCAATGAAGAAGCAGGAGTCAAAACAGAGGAATTGCAAAGGCTATTCACAGAAATCATTAAGGAAAATTTCCCAAGCATAGAAAAAGGAAATGATATGCAGATGTATGAAGCATACAGAACTCCAGCCACCTACAACCAAAACAGAGCTACACCTAGACACATAATAATCAGGATCCCAGAAATTCAATATAAGAACAGAATATTAAAAGCCATCAGAGAAAAGAAACAGAACACCTAAAAAGGAAAACCCATCAAAATCACGGCAGACTTTTCGACACAGACCATTAGGTCAAGAAGAGCTTGGAGTGAAGTAATTCAAGCCTTGAAGGAGAACAACCTCCAACCCAGATTGATGTATCCTGCAAAACTCTGTCTAGAAACTAATGAAGAAGCAAGATGCTTCCATGAAAAGAGGAACTGAGAGAATTTGTGACCACCAATCCAACTCTACAAAAAATACTGAAGGACATTTTAGAAAGAGAGAGAACAAGAATATGAACATTTCAGGAACAGTGGCAGAGAGGCCTCAGTGAACGGGGCAGACAGTGGAGTGGAACGGAAAAATAAACAACCAATGGCAGAAAAACAGAATAGCAGAAATAAGGCAGAGAAGATTGGCTATAATCTCTAATATAGATGGCCTTGAAATAGTAACAGAGAGAAACACAGGCAGAGTAGATCAGGAGATAGGGTCCATTGAGATGCTCTATATAGGGGGCAGTGGGACCCAAAACAAGCAGTGCACCCTGTGGGAGTGAAAGGGGAGGAATTGTCTAAAAAAGGGAGGCAGAGGATATTGTCAATTGGGTAACAAGATTTAAAATTTACATTATTCTCATCACTCTGCTTGGATGAATTACGTGCTGTTTCAGTTTGTCTACTTACACTAGACTTGAGGACATGGTCAGCTATCCCAAAAATAAGAAGACATATTATGGTAATCATCCCTAATTTCCTATGAACTTAATCTGAAGCCCTTTATAACTTATACTGTCTTATTATGACTGATCTTATTTGAATCTGGTTTGTTAGATTGCTACTCTGTATTGACTGATTTTATTTAAATCTGTTATGATTGACAGCATCAAGTCTAAGTGTATAGGCAACTACACTGAAGATGACAAGATTCACTAAGATACCCACTCTGGTTTGATTATTACTTGCTTTTGAAGTCTTATAATGTCTCCAATGCTTTGTTTTTATTAATGTTGTTATATACTGCTGAGACAACATGGTAACCATTGTAGATCACCTTGTATTGTGGTTATATATGACTTTTCTGCCTCATGCTTTTCTAGGAATTGTTTTGTTTTATCTTGCTTTGCTTTGTTTTTACCTCTAATACAGAAAGGATATATATACATGTAGAGACTCATGCATGCGTAGAGCTTATAAATAGTTTACGAGAACCAACTATATAACACATGTTGAAATGAACAACTACTTTGAAGAAAAAGAGACACTACAGTACCCAGTGCTGATTCCATAATGTCATGATGTGTAATACAGCAAAATTATCATTCTTTGTTCAAAGTATTTTAGCTTGTTTTGTTTTGTTTAAGGTCAACACACATGAAGGTATGGACAGCTGTTTTGAGGAGAATGGGATACACTATGACAGCCATTCTCAGCTTCCCTATTGTCTGGTCTTGAAGACCTGAAACGCCCTCCTCGTCCTGCTCAGATCAATTCCATACTAGGTTGTTTCATGTGAATTCCCTGTATGTGACAATA
>PVJX010001963.1:0-16896 GCA_004027295.1 Dolichotis patagonum
TATACTATTGTGTTATGTTTGATATTATTGTAATTGAAACTATGCTCAACTATAGCAGAGTAAGAGATATGGTGTTAGATACTGTTGATGTCCAGTTGACTTAATGTAAAGTACTGTGTTGCCTATGTTGTCCTCTTCTGATCTGCTCTGTACTGCCCCCTTTTGTTTTATTCTCTTTAAAAAAAAAAAAAAAAAAAAAAAAGACTGGCCTTGAACACACAGATATCCTCCTGCCTCAGTCTCCCAAATGCTGAGATTATAGTTACAAGTCACCACACCCAGCTCTTACTGAGGGCCTATTACGTGCTAAGCACAAAGTTCATGACTGGACTTCACACTCCAGGCCCCAATTCGAGTCTTTAAGTTTTTCTGCCTAGGGGTTGGGGGCCACCTTCAGAATCCCAGGCAGCTGCTGTATAGCCCCAGGGCCCCATGGGTTTCCTGACTTCCGGCCACAGCCCTGCCTGTCTCCACTGCTCCATGGGTTGCAGGTGTCTCCTCGCTGTCCCACTGGGGCGGTGTGCTGTGGCGCCATTTCCCAGGCGCTGTTTCCCAGAGAGGGTTAATTCTCACAAAAACAGTTTGGGTTTTCTCAAAAGCAAAGTATGCGCTGCCTGTGTAGCAGGCTGGACTCGTACTTCTTAGGCTTCCACCTCCAAAAAGACTGGCCACACGGGCCTCATCAAGGAAATGTAGCGTTCCCGCTGCACTTCAGGTCCACGCAGCAGGAAGTTTGAGAACACACCATCAGAGGCACGGGGTGGCGGAGGGCGGTGGGGGTTGACCAGTGGGTCCCTTGCACAAGTCTGCGTGCAGTCTCAGCTGTCACAGACTGCTTCCAGGTTGGGGGCCTAGCTCAGTGCCACAGCCGCTGTTCAGTCTGGGTTCAGTCCTCACACCAACAAAACAAAAAAAATAAGAATCCCGTAAGTCGGGCCGGGGATTTAGCTCAGCGGCTTAAGCTCCTGCCTGGCAAGCTCGAGGTCGTGAGTTCGATCCCCGGTACCAAAAAAAAAAAAGAATCCTGTAAGTCATGTGTGGTGGTGTGTTCCTATAAACCCAGAAGTTAGGGACGCTGAGGCAGGAAGATCACAAACTCAATCCCAGTCTGGGCAATTTAGCCCTCATCTCAAAATAAAGCCAATTTTAAAACATGTTGGGGTGTAACTGAGTACAAACGCTCTGAGTTCTATCCCTAGTATAAAAGCAAAACATGACAAAATAAAACCCAAAACTTGTGTCAGCATCTCTACATATGATTAAGAGCCCAGGCCAGTTGTAGTAGGGCACACCTGTACCCCAATTCTTGAGAGACTGAGGAAGGCGGATCACTGTGACTTTGAGGCCAGCCTGGGCTACATAACAAGACCCTGTCTCACAAAAAAAAAAAAAAAAAAAAAAAAAGAAGAAGAAGAAAGAACGAAAGAAAAAGAGAAAGAGAAAAACCCCAGTAAAGAGCCAGGCAGGGTGGCACAGCTTCCATTCCTAGCCAAGCCAAAAAGATTCAGAGTTCAAAGCCTCCCTGTACCACACAGTAAGATCTTGTCTCAGAAAAACAAACTAGAACCCAGTGAAAAGAACAGAGGAAGAGGGCTGGGGATTTAGCTCAGTGGCTTAAGTGCCTGCCTGTCAAGCGCAAGGTCATGAGTTCGATTCCTGGTACCAAAAAAAAAAAAAAAAAAAAAGAACAGAGGAAGAAAAACTGAAGAATTATTAAAACCATGCACAGTCAGATGGGGCAGCGCAGGCTTCTACTGCCAGTTCCGTGGGAGGCTGAAGCAGAGAGATCACAAGTTCTGGCCCAACCTGGGTAACACTATAACTTAATCAGATCCTGTCTCCAAATAAAAAATAAAAAGTGCTGGGGATATAGCTCAGTGGGACGGCCCTGGGTTCAGTCCCCAGTACCACACATCCCCCTAGAGGGTGCCAATCCCGCCTTGTACCCCCCCAACCCAAACTCACTTGTCCTAATGACAGTTTGTGTTTTTGAAGATTGATCTCATTTCTATATGCCGAGTTTTTTCATCTAAACAATTTCTTGTCGCTCCCACAAGAGAAAATTCCTAGTGGAACCAGATGCCCTTGTCTCTCCCTCCCTCCTCCCAACCTGTTCCTCCTTTACAATGTCATCCAAAGTGTAATTCAGTATATGAAAAAGGCTCCAAAATCTGCAGCTGTTTATGCTGCTAAATCAGTGAAAACTTTGGCATGAAAAGTGCGGCAGCCAGCAGGCATGTAATCTCAGTCCTCTGGAGGCTGAGACAGGAGGACTGCAACTAGTTTGAGGCCCGCCTGGACTACATAGCAAGATTCTGTCTCGAAAACCGAAAAACAATAGAATAAAAGTGAAATACTTGTTTGGGTGTGTTGTTTTTAATGTCACTGTGCCCTTTAGAATTCCACAAAAGAACTGGCTGTGGTGGTGTGTGCCTGCAACCCCAGCTACTCTAGAGGCTGAGGCAGGAGGGTGACAAGCTTGAGGTCAGCCTGGGAAATTTAGCAACAGACCCTGTCTCAAAAGCGGTAGAGGAGGCTGTGAATGTAGTTCAGTACTGGCTGAGCTCAATCTCCGATACCGTACACACACACACACACACACACCCACACCCACACACAAATTTATGGGAGATATTACAAGTAAAAAAGCCTGGCACATGCCTGTAATCTCAGCACTCAGGAAGCTGAGGTAGGAGGGTTGCTGGAGACCAGTCTGGGATACATAGTGAGTTCAAGGCCTGCCTGAACTACATAGCAAGATCCTGTCTCCAAAAAATTTATGAGTAAATTATTTGACTTTTACTTCCTATGAGAGCATTCAAAACATTGTTTTGTGGTGAAATTATGATTCCCCCCCCAAGGAAAAACAATTCATTATGAAAATAATATCCAACAAATGATTATAAAATCCACTACTTCAAACAATATAAAACCATCTCCCTAAGTGCTAGTTTTCAGCAGTCCCTTGGATTTATGTGTGTCTGTGCCTACGTGTGTGTGTGTGTGTGTGTGTGTATGTGTGTTAATGGGGATTGAACTTGGGGCCTCACACAGGCTAAGCAATCACTTTACCACTGCACTACATGCTCAACCATTTTTACTTTTTTGTTTAGAGAAATGGTCTCAGGTTATGCAAGCTGGTTTTGTACTTGAGGCCCTGCTGCCCTCAGCCTCCCAAGTGGCAGATTACAAACATGCACCGCTGCACACAGCTCCTTAGACTATTTTGGACTGCTGTATTGAGATATAGTTGACTAAAAAGAAGGACACACATTGAAAGCATACAGTGTGATAGCTTTTGACAAATGTTGTAGCCCTTGAAACCATCATCACAGTCACAATAGTGACTGAGTACCGCTGACTCCCCCAGATCTCCCTGGGTGCTGTAGTTTTGTTCTACCCTCTGCCCAGGCCCACCTTGCCTTCCCAAAACCCCTAACCTGCTTTCTGTCAGTATCCATTTGTCTGCATTTTCTATAGATGGAATTATCCTGTACATTGCTGGCCTCTACCTTTGTGGGTTGTACATCTGTGGATTCAACCAACCACTAACTGGGGATATGTGAACAAAACAATTGCGTCCGTGCTGGACATGCACATTGTTCTTGCTCTTATCCCCTAAACTGTTCAGTGGAACAGCTATTTACATAGCACTGACATGGTATTCGGCGCTGGAAGGAATCTGGAGACCACAGCAAATACACAAGGGAGATGATTTAAGGTACGTAGGCTGGGGGTAGAGCATGTGCTTAGCATGTGCAAAGCCTTGGATTCAATCCTGGGTGTGAGAAGAGAAGAGAACAGAAGAGAAGACGAGGGGAAGGAAGAGGGGAGGGGAAGGAAGAGGGGAGGGGAAGGGAGGGGAAGAGAAGGGAAGTCATCGGCTGGGCAGTGTGGCTCACACTTATAATCCAGCACTCTAAAGAAGGAGGAGGTTGAGGCAAAAAGACTGCAAGTTTGGGTCCAGCCTGGGCAATTTAGAAATTTAAGTTGGCCTGGTCTCAAAATGTAAATAACCGTGTGTGTTTTATTTTTTTTAAAAGAATGAAGTCAGCTAGCTCTGGAGTCTCAATGAGAGAAGGCAGCTCCTTTCTGTTACGGTTTGTGTCTCCATCGCCCTCCAAAGTCATAGATGGGGCTTTGAGAAGTGACTGGATCATGGAGATGTGACACTCATCACTAGATGAGCTCACTGATGAGTTTGTTTTCTTTTTGAGACAAGGTCTCGCTATGCTTTTCAGGATAGCCTTGAGCTCACTTTGTAACCCAGGCTGATCCCCAACTTGCAAAGATCCTCCTGTCTCAGCCTCCTGTGTGCTGGCACTGATGACTTTATAGCTAAAGGTGATTTGGGAGGTGAAGCCTGGTTGGAGGAGGTGGGTCACTGGTGGTGAGACCTGGAAAGACGTAAGTCCCTCCTCCTCTCTTGATCCCTCTGAGTTTCCTATTGGCTAGGCCATGGACTGTTTCTTCTTTGTGATGCCCCTCTGCCACACTGCCCTGCCCAGGAGCCAGCTGACTAAAACCTCTACAAACTGTGAGCCAAAATAAACCTTTCTCTTTTATACACAACTCCAGGTTTAAAATTATATTACAGCCTGGCATAGTGGCACACGCCTGTAATCCCAATACTAGGGAGGCTGAGGCAGGAGGACTGTTAAAGAGTTGGAAACCAGCCTGGGCTATGACGTAATCTCAAGGCCAGCCTCAACTACATAGTGAGACTCTGCCTCAAAAAGACCAAAAAAAAATTATATTATAACACTACAGTGATAAAAACTGTATGGTAATAAAAACTGTATGGTGATAAAAACTACAGGTATGGTGGCATATGTCTACAATCCCAGCATTTTTAGGGCTAAGACAGGATGATCAACACAAATTCAAAGTCAGCCTGGAATACATAGTGAGTTTGAGGCCAGCCTGAAATCCACAGAGAGACTGTTAGGGTTTGTGTCTGGGTGTCCTCCCAAAGCTTTGCACAGTCCTCTGGGAGCAGGCTCTAGAAGTTGTGATTGATGCATGGTCTAATGCTGGGATTATGGGGGTGAATGCTACACCCACCCGAGGGTGGGTGGCCTACCTACAATATAAGGAACAGAGTCTTTGTGAGCTCCTCCTCTTTTGCTCCTGTTGCTTTTGCCATCTTCTGTCACTACGAAACTGTTGCTCCTCTGCCACGCAACTCTGCCTCGGAGCCAGCCGATTATGGACTGCAACTTCCACAAACCGTGAGCTAAATAAGCCTTTCCTTCTTTAATTTTGAAAGTCAGGTATTTTGTCTCAGCAATGAGAGAAAAGTAACTAAGAGAGAGATGCTATATCAAAAAAAAAAAAATTCAAAATTGGTATTTGGGCCTAATAGCACATACACCTGTAATCTCAGCTCTCAAGAAGCTGAGACAGGAGGATTTCAAGTCTTAGGCCACCCTACATTAATAACGAGCTCAAAATCAGTATGAACTGTATAGTGAAACTGTCTCAAAAAACAAAACAAAAACCAGTGCCAGGGCTGGTACTGCACACCTGTAATCCCTGCTACTTAAAAGCCTGAAGCAGGAAAATCACAAGTGTAAAGCCAGCCTAAGCAACATAGTCAGACTCTGTTTCCAAATAGAGAAGAAATCCCAAAATGGCTGGAGGTGTAGCTGGGAGGGACAGTGCTTGCCTAGCACATGTGAAGCCTTGGTTTAATCTCCATCACTGGGAAAAAAATCAGTTGCACATGTTAGTATAGGGTTATTGTTATAAATTACTTGACAGTTAATTATAAGCATTTAGCAGGTCAGTTCAAAAGACCACAAAAGAAATGTTAGGTCAAATTATCTTCCTCCCTCAATCCATTCCTAATTAAGATATTATCAGTTTACCACCTAATTGTTTCTTGACTGAAGGCACATGGGTTTCGTGGGTTTCGACTGACCACGTGTTTTCTATAATTATTAAACCCATACTTAGGAGCAAATATCAGTATTTCACAGCCATATTCCTGCCTAGGAATATGATAAGTAGTTGATAATTGCATATGGAGAATTCTATATTTATCTCTACATGTAGTACTGGAATAATTATCTTCTTTGGCATAATTTTAAATTCAGTCTCAGATGTTCCCACTGTAAAACAAAGTCATATTCTCACTGTCACAAGGCCCTGGTTTGGACACCTTCCTGGTAGGTCCACACTGAATATATGGCATATTGGTTGTTCTAGAACATAGGATCTTTCCTCTAATACCATTAAGAAACTGGGTCAAAAGGAAACAGCTTCCCTGCCAGCTTCCTGTATGCTTCCCTGTTTGCTAATTTCCATTGAGAGAAGACACAGAAGCTGCACCACTTAGCAAAGTGAGTCCAATCTGGGACACTAGAATATTGATTCTTAGCCTCACCTGTGCAAGAGCATCATTAGGGTGTTATTAACACCCCAGGAGAAAGGCTACCCCCGCTCCTTGATGAAGTTCAAAGGTCTGGGGTTTGGACACAGTCCTTGTAATTTGTTGTAAAGTTTCCAGTTGTCTTTGTTACTTTTCTTGTTGCTGAGACAAAATATACGACTCCCAAAGTTAAAGAAGGAAAAGGTTATTTTTGCTCACAGTTTATGACGATCTCAGTTCTAAACTGACTGGCTTGCCAGGTGTGGTAGCAGACGCCTATAATCCCAGCACTTGGGAAGCTGAGGCAGGCGGCTAGTTATGAATTTGAGACCAACCTGGGCTATAAAGTTAGCTCAAGACCATCCTGAACTGCACAGCGAGACCCTGTCTCAGAAAGACAACAAAACAAAACAAAAACAAAAAACAAATTGACTGGCTCCAAGGCAGGGAGGCTCGGTGGAAGAGCATCACAGAGGAGAAACAACCCAAGGCATGGCAGGCAGAAGCAATCAGCAAAATAGCTGCAATGTCGTCGGCAGCTGCCTCTCCATTTTGTCCTTGCCAGGTTACCTGCCTTTTGGGTGGTGCCACCCACACCCAGGGTGGCCAAATCAATCAGTGGGCTCATTTAGTAATCACACACCCTTAGTCCCAGCATCACACTTAATCCTGGCATCACATCCTTAATCTCAGCCCCCTGGATCTAGCCACCTCTGAAAAGCCCTACCTGTGACCACATGAGACTTGGAGGGGGGGGGGAATATAGTCATAAACCATCACACAAGTGACTCCAGCAGGCAGCCAAAGTTAAGGGGTTACTGCTCAAGGGTTGGGCTCTCTTTTGCAATGAATGTTCCTATTGTTTATCCTCCAGTGCAGAGAATACAATGTATCTACCAACATAATACAGCAAACAAATGTACCTCTCCAGTGCTAGTGTTCTTTGGATAAGTGAAAAATTCCCAATGTTCTTTTTGCTCTCCCAGCAAGAGTAATACATGTTCAACATACAGAATTTTGCAGGGAAAAGCAGGCCTGCATAATGAGGAGAAAATGTAGCACTGTTACTCTATGTGGGCACGGTGGGCCCTGTCTCTCATGCCAGCTAGGTGGCAGGGCTGAGAGGGTAGGATTTCAAATTCAAGAGCAGTTTGGACAATTTAGGGAGACCCAGTTCATTTCAGACAAAAAGAAAATCGAAAGAAAAAAAACAAAGATAAAGAGAAAAAAAGTTCTCTCAGAGAACATTATTGTAACACTTCAGTTTCTATAGGCATGAACACACATATATTTTATTAAATTTTGTTGAAAAATGCATGGCTGGAAATGGAGCTCAGCGATGGCGACCTGCCTACTCTTACGGTTTGTTATCTGGATGCCTCCCAAAGCCTCACATGCTCATAGGTGGGGTTTTTTAGTGGTGGCTAGATATGAGGAGTCTTGCTTACTTTTTTCTAGTTGCTGGGACAAAATACCTGACACCCAAAATGAAGGAAGGAAAGGTTTATTTGGCTCACTGTTGTGCTGGTTTCAGTCTATAATCAGCTGGCTCCAAGGCAGGGTGGTGACACAGGAGCAACAATTCAAGGGAGCAGCTAGAGCAAAAGGGAGCAAAACAAGCCTCTTCTCCTGGCTTACATTTTACACAGGCCACCTCCTACCTCCAGGGCACTGTAGCACTCATAAAGTCTCCTTGCCCTCCTAGGCACAGGGTGAGGATATTTACAAAGTAAGAACCCTGGTTCCCTGCTGAGTCCCTCAATTAAACTTCTAAACTGCTCAAATTGATACAATGTATCAATTGTAACAAGGTATAAGAATATGGATGAAGGATGTTTGATAAATAAGTTAGCCCATTGATTGTTTTAGGGTAGTTCTGGGTGTGTATAGCGGGAAGGCCCACCCTGGGAGTAGGCTGCACCCACCTGTAGATTTGGAGCCCCGATGGGATACAAAGTGAAAGGAACCCTCTTGCCTACCATGAGCTGTTTCTCCTGTCAGCTACCCTGCCTCGGAGCAGCAGACTATGGACTGAAACCTCTATAGACCGGGAGCTAAATAAACCTTGTCTCCTTTTCCACCCTTGTGGATGCCAAATATTTTCTTTCTTTCTTTTTTAGGGGGATAAAACTCATGACCTCAAGCTTGTCAGGCAGGTGTTTGTGCCACTGAGCTAAATCTCCAGCCCTTTGTCAGGTATTTTGTCCAGCAACAAAGAAGTAACTAAAACACCTAGCAAGCATAAACTGCTGGATTCAATCCTCAGAACCCTCTACACACACACACACACACACACACACACACACACACGGTACTGGGGCACAGTCCAGTGGCAGAGTACTTCCCTACCAGGGGCCTGAGTCTGATCCTCAGCACTGCAAATAAATACATAAAAATATAAAAAAATAAGTGGGGCATAGTGGCACATACATGTAATCCTAGCACTCTGAGAGCCAGGAGGGTCACAATTTCAAGCTTAGCCTGGGCAATTTAGCAAGACCTTCTCTCAAAACAAAAATAAAAATGGCTGAAAAATAAAGGGATGGAATGTAGCTTAGTATTAAGGCTCTGCGTTAAGTCCCCACTACCACCCCCACCAAAAACTATATCTATATATCTATCATCTATCTATCTATCTATCTACCTATCCAAATAGTTCAGTTTTTAGCCTTTTACAGTTGAAATGATGTTGGAAATATAGCTATAAGATACTTTAATTATTCTGGATTTAAATGCAATAATTAGTATCAATAGCAGAAAGTACTATGGATCTCTGTGATTAACAGGTCATGCCACTTTCCTGGTGGGCTGGCCATGTCCTAATCTCCTACCTCGGTGGGGAGTGAAACTGGTGATGTCACATGTAAAGGACTGAGATCAGTGTCTGGAACCTAGGAAACATTTCCAAATCTAGGTTTTCTTTCCTTTTTTTGTTTGTGTGCTGGAAATCAAACTCATGACCTTGCACTTGCCAGGCAGGCACTGTGCCACTGAGGTACATGCCTGGCCCCTCCTCTAGTCCTTTTTACTATGTACCTTATCAATTAAAAATTAAGTTGGGTGTGGCCACCCAGCTATAATCCCAGCTACTCTGGAGGCCAAGGATGATGAGTCAAGCCTGGGAAATTTAGTAACTTCATGGGACCCTGACTCAGAATAAAGAATTTTAAAAGGGCTGGGGATGCGAAGGACCTGGATTCAGTCCCCAGTACCTAAGAAAAAAGACAGGAAGGAAGAAAGAACAAAAGGAGACAATCTGGTACTTGTGTGAGTGCTTCTGTGTGTGCTGCATCGATGGAACCCGGGGGCTTGCATGTGCCAGGCAGGCCTCTCTGACCAGGCCGCACTTAGCCTCTGGTCACCGTCAGCACACTGCCACGGTCACGTTGTTACAGGCAGCTGAGCCAGTTAGAAATATTATAGGCAGTCAGACGGGGCTAGGCCCTCAAAGAAGCTGGCACAGAGGCCCATATGTCTGATAACCTTGGAGGAGACCCACACCTCTTGCTGCAGGCCACGTCTCAAGACAAATGTAAGCCCACCCTTTAAGTATAATCCTTAAGGATTAAATTTGGATCACTTTGAGAAGCCAAGAGTCACCATCCCAATCCCTTGTAGGAAGAGTCGCTGATCCATAAAGAATGCTTGCTTTCTACGTGACTTGATTTCCCATTTGTCCCTGGATCATATAAATTTTTTTTTTTTTTTTGGTGGTACTGGGGATCAAACTCACGACCTCGCACTTGCCAGGCAGGAGCTTATGCTGCTGAGCTAAATCCCCAGCCCTTCCCATTTGTCCCTGATTCGATCACTTTTACCTGAGCAATTAATCTTATTGGTTGACCACAGCTCTGTCCCACCTTTTCCCATTTTGCAAATTCCCATTTTCCCCACCTTTGAGCCATCTAATCTCATGATTTTGCTCTATAAAAGTCCCTGGAAAATACAGAGTCCTTGGTAACCTGCTCTGGATCCCTTCTGTCTCTCTTCAGACAGAAGCTTTCTTTCTCTCAATAAATATATTCTACTCCTCACCTCCGTTGTTCCTAAAATTTATTCTTCGATTTTAGAGAACACGAGTTCATACCAGACATAGTAGGTCGGAGTTTCATTCCCCTATATCAGCGTGGCCCCTGGGGACCCCCAGAGCAGCCTGGTGGAGGCCTCATGTTTTGGGTGTCACACTTTGGCAAAGCATGCTGCAAGGCTGCTGATTTCAGAACAGGATCAGAATCAAGCTCTTACAGGCAGCTGTGTGGGGAAAGAACTCTCTCCATGGCAGGCAGGCCTGAGACATTTTCCACAAAGATGCTTCTGCAAAGGGCCTGAGAAGTGCAGAGTCGCTGTGCTCGTCTTATGTGCTGGTGAAGGAGGAGGAAGTGCTCTGGGGACACTTCAGAACCCTCAGCACAATGGCCTTGTCATTACACTGGGGACTGTTTGAATGGCTCCAACTCTTACAAAATGACAGCCAGGCATGGTGGCACACACCTGTCTCTCCAGCACTCAAAGAGTTTAATGCAGGAAGATTGCTAGGAGTTATAGGCCAGCCTGGACAACATAGTGAGTTCAGAGCCAGCTTGGAATAGCAAGAGCCTGTCTCAAGAAACCGAGAAACAGGTACAAGTTCCCTATGATGAATGGGATCATTATGTATACCTAAGTTGTACCAATAAACTTAATTTTTAAAAAACACTGAAACACCACTTATTTTGAAACCTAATACTTCTAAATGAAAATCTTGCAGAATATGATGGCACAGATCTGTAATCCCAGGACTTGGTAGGCCGAGGCAAAACAATTATCCTGAGTTCAAGGCCAGCCTGGGTGAGTGAGTTCAAGGCCATCCTGAACTACACTGCAAGACAGTAAAACCCTATGTCAAAACAAACAAACAGGGGATTTAGCTCAGTGGTGTAAGCACCTGCCTGGCAAGCACAAGGTCATGAGTTCAATCCCCAGTACCAAAAAAAAAACAAAAAACAAAACAAAAAACCCTTTTTTTAGAGTTGAGTGAAAAAGATGAATTTTTAGAACCTCAAAGGTGTGGCCTTCTTTTTTTTTTTTTTTTTTTTTTGGTACCGGGGATCGAACTCACGACCTCGCACTTGCCAGGCAGGCGCTTAAGCCACTGAGCTAAATCCCGGCCCAGCGGCCTTCTTTTTTAAGAAAAAGAGGGACAGGGTTTTGCTATATAGTTCAGACTGGCCTTGGACTCACTATGTAGCCCTGGCTTGCCTCAAACTCATGATCATCCTCCTGCCTCAGCCTCTCAACTGCTGGGACTACAGGTGTATACCACCTAGCCTGCCTTTCTTTCTTTCTTTCTTTCTTTCTTTCTTTCTTTCTTTCTTTCTTTCTTTCTTCCTTCCTTTCTTTCTTTCTTTCTTTCTTTCTTTCTTTCTTTCTTTCTTTCTTTCTTTCTTTCTTTCTTTCTTTCTTTCCTGCACCAGAAATTGAGCCTACAGCCCTTGCAATGCAGAATATTCCCAGCATTTTTGTTTTGTTTGGTTTTGAGGGTTTTTTGTTTGTTTGTTTGTTTGTTTTTGAGAAAAGGTCTCACTAAATTGATAAATGGCCCTGGCTGGCCTCCAACTTTTAGTCCTCCTGCCTCAGTCTCCCAGAGTGCTGGGATTACAGGGATGTGCCTTGTATTTCATCCCTGCATCTTTCACAGTAGACAGGGTGATGAAAAGGCCATCCGTCAGCTTGCCCCTTGTGTCGATGTGTCACATGAGGCTCCCATTTGCTGCAGAAGCCCGGGCCTCATCTACCTGCAGGCAGCTCTCCCTCAGCCAGGACCTGTCAACCCCAGACAAGGGCTACTTCTGGTTTTCTGGCTCTTTCGTCCAACAGGAAGCAGCTCCTGGCTTTCCTGGCCACACAGATCCCACTGCCCCTCCAAGTCAGCCACAAAGGTGACCTCTGGCCCTACTCTAGCCCCTCACAGGGGAAGATGATAGAAGGTACTAGAATAACACGTCTACCCCATCCTCCACTGCTTCCACTGTTGGCTTTTTCTCTCATACAAGCATTTGAATCAAGCTGAGAGCAGTGATGCACACCTGTAATCCTACTCACTTGAAAAGCTGAGGCAGGAGCATCCCAAGTTCAAAGCCAGCCAGCTTTGTGAGACTCTAGCTTAAAAATAAAAAGGGCTGAGGTCATAGATCAGTGGTAGACCCCCCATTCTATCCTCAGTATCACAAAACTTTAAAAATCTATTTTATATTAAAAAAAAATCGAATTGGATGTGATGCCACATACCCATAATTCCAGCATATGAGAGGCTGAATCAGAGGATCACTGCAAGTTTGAGGCTTCTCAGTGAGCTCAAGACCAGCCTGAACTACACAGTGAGACCCTGCCTCGAAAAAACCCACAATAAAATAGGCACCCACGTTGGAAAGAGAGAAGTGAAAGTGTCTCTTATCTCTTTTCATAGATGTCCTAACCGCCTCGCCTGGTGCAGGGTGGCACCCAGGGCTTTGTGGCTGTGGGGCCTGTGCTCCACATTGAGCACCCCCTCCCCCTCGCTCCACCTCGACTTTTTTCCTCCACTGCTGGGCATCAGACATGATTTTATGTGAAGCAAAGTCTAATGGTTACACCACACACACACATACTGTTGCAACTAATAAATGTATTCAGTAAAACTGTAGCATATAAAATCAGGCACAAATCCGTTGTGTTTGTATACATGAACAGTGAGCAATCCCAACAGGAAATCAACTAAAGAGCATGAAAAAGAATAAAATGCTTCTGAGTCAACTTAACCAAGCTGGTGAGAGACACGTACACTGAAGACTCCACGTGAACATTGCTGAAAAAGCTTAAAGAAGACAGAATAAATGGAAAACATTCTGCATGCATGGGAGACAGAAAGTTGCTCTGTCTGTGTAGCATCGTCCTCATCCGCCCGGAGATTCGATGCTGTCCCTGTCAAAATCCCAAGGGAAAGTTTTTGAGAACAAGAAAATTTCACCCTGAAATTCCTATGGACTCTCAAAGGACCTCAAAAGGGATATAATAATTTTGTGAAAGATTAAGCTTTGGGGTCTCTTGGTTTTCTGTTTGTCTTTTTTTCTCGGATGCTGGTGGTGCAATCTATGGCCTGTATCACTTTCAGCAAGTGCCCCTTGAGCCACAGGCCCACCCCAAATTCTCAGTTACTGATTTCCAGAGTGATTGCAAGCTGGACACAGTGCTGCACACCTGTAACCTCTGCACTCAGGAAGCCGAGGCTGGAGGATCACTGTTAGTTAAGGCCAGTCTGGACTACACTGTGAGTTCAAGGGCAGCCTGAGCTAAACAGTGAAATTCTGTCTTGACACCCCCCAATTTATTATTTCCCTGTATTTTATATCTTGCTAGGTCATTAAGTCAGAAAGCTTCAAGTCATGCATAATTCTGATATAGGGGAAATGCTAGATGTCAGATACACTGAGTTCATGTTCCTTGAAGTTGAGGAATGAAGTCTAAGAACAACAGAGGTTAAGGGTATGAAAATTTATTGGAGAAAAGGAACAGGGAATAGGAATAGCTCCTGAGAAACAGGAAGGGTCCCAAAGGGGTTTGCCAACAGCTCCACTTCTCAAAGGAAGTTTTATACAGCAAAACTATGAGGCGAGTACAATGTGGGTCAAAATTATGATCAACCAATAAGACTGCAAGTATAGTCACTTAGATAATGTTGACCCAGTGGTAGCAAGCGCATATGGGTGACACGGTTAACCTTGGTCAATAATCTATAGTCTTAGTTTTATCTTTGGTTTTATTAAATGAGAAAGGATGAGATAATGGGAAATCTCAAAAGGATGATACTGATAATCTCAGGCTTCTGTTTGTCTCTTAGGGAAGTATGTAAATCTGGGTGGCCATTGTGACTCGAATCATCAGATATGCCTTCAGCCAGCGTCCTGATGGATTCTCATCTTCTGCACTGACTTTCTAGAGGCCTTTCTGACTGCCCACTATATTTCTACCTAACTCAGCTGTCTAGAATAATTCCACCATCTATTGGCCTTAGCCCCTCACACTACTGTGTTTATGGTACTTGTTCCCTTGTTTCCAGCGTCACTGAGGCAGGCCCTCATTATTATGTACTGTTTACTGTCTCTTATTATAATATTGTCCTTTATATTTTCACCACAGGCAGATCCAGTGTAAGGTAAATTTAATCTACATTCTGTAATTAATTGACATTTAAAAGATCATGGCCAGCCGGGTATGGTGGCTCACACCTGTAACCCAGCTATTATGGAGGCTGAGGCAGGGTGTCTTGGTTACTTTTGTCTCATTGCTGAGACAAAATACTTGATGACCATAATGAAGAAAGGAAAGGTTTATTTAGCTTACAGTTTTTGGAGGTTTTAGTCCATACTCAGTTGGCTCAATGCAGGATGGTGTGGCTAAGGGACAGCTAGCTGTTCATTGAGGCCACAAGTGACAAAAGCAAAAGGACAAAAGGGGAAAAGCACGCCTTCTTCCCTCCCTTATATGATACGCTGGTTGCCCACCCCTGGGTGGGTGCAGCACTCACACCCCCAATGCTAGTGCTGGACAGTGAACCAATCATAAACGCTAGACTCAGCTGCCCTAAAGAGGCCCACCTCCCATGACCTCATGAGGTTTTGGGAGGACATTTAAACACAAACCATAACACAGGGGTATCACCAAGTTTGAGGCCAGCCTGCGGAATTTATGGAGACTTGTTTTGTTTTGTTTTGTTTTGTTTTTTGAGATCTTGTCTTGCTCTTAGGACTGGGCCTTCCTGGACAGGCTCCCTCTGCCAAGCCTCTGCCAGAATCCAAACTGGGCACAACATTCAGGAGGGAACCCCACAAAAGCAGTCATACACACCAGGCGTGGTGGTACACGCCTGTAATCCCAGCACTCAGCAGGACTGCCACAAATTCCAGGCCAACCTGGGGTACTCATGAGTTCAAGCCCAGCCTGACTTACATAACAAGACTGTTTCAAAAAACCAAAACCAGAACCAGCCAAGCTTCTCTGACATGACAGATTCCCTAAAAGAATCCTCTGTGACATATGAGCCAAATGCACAGATGTCCCCAAGAGAGCCACTCAGAAAACACTTGTCCATCGAGAGACTGGAAGTACCAGAGTTGTTCCTTCTGTGAGACCCCTCTCCTGATCACCTCCCTTACAAAGGGAAATGACCTGGAACAGGATCCCTGCAAATCCAGAAGTCCACCAGCACCAGCATAGACAGGCAGCCAAGAGTTGGAGGTGCTTTTGCATTAGGGGCTGGGCTGGTTTTTGTTTTGTTTTGTTGCTGTACTGGGGTTTGAAGCCAGGGCCTCATGGACGTTCTACCACTGAGTTACATACCCAGCCTCATTTTTTTTTATTGTGGCAAAATATACAGACAAATTTTACCATTTCACTTTTAGTTTTTATTTTTTGCTGTACTGGGAATGGGACCCAGACCTTGCACATAGAAGGTAAGTCCTTTATCACCGCACTACACCACTACCCTTTTGATTTTATTTTTTTTAAATTATGAATTGAGCGCAGTAATGGGCAGTAACTGATGTCAGAAGTGCTAGTAGAAAGGAAGAAATGAGCAGTTTCCAACAGCCCAACTTCCCCTCATGTGACCCGACAGATTTTCACACTGGTACTTGGATCAAGGGCTCTACCTGAAATTGTATCCCAAGCTGACAAACAACTGCTTACTAGTGTATTTATTAATAAAAAAGGAACGTGGCAAGAAAACAAAAGGCTCCATCAAAGTACTGCAGTCACGTCCCTAGAAAAGAGGCAGCAAAATGGGAATTCCAAATACAACATCCGCCTCTCTGAAGCCCCTGTTCATTATTAAACCAGGAGGAAGTGTGTTACAATACGTACCCAGGCATCTCCTACAACACAGATCCTGTCAGCCTGATTTTTCTCTAAAAATACATCCAGCGGTCGCCCCCTGCGCCCCAGTTCTCTCTGGTGAGAACCCCAACTCCTAACTGCTTCCCTTCCCTCCCTTCCTCCCCAGCCTTGCCCTCAGCCCTGGGTCTGCATGCCCCCCAGCACTGTCTCCCCATATGCAGGCTTCTGCTAACGAACACAGCCGGGCCTTAGGATGCCAAGTCCCCCCAAAAGGCCAACATCTGCTCCTGGAATTCTACCTTTGTGCATGGTGCTTTCAGTAGCAAGGAAAGCAACCAGTTTGTATAAAAAGAAAGACCAGCTCAGCAGTAGAGGGAAACAGCAGGCTGCCTGGAAAGAGGGCAGGACCCCTAGCGCAACACCTTTGCACTTTTTTTTTTTTTTTTTTTTTGGTGAGTCAGGGTCTCACTTGTAGTCCAGACTGGCCTTGAACTCAAGGCAATCCTCCTGCCTCAGCCTCCTGAATGCTGTGATTATGAGCATGTGCCACCCAACCAGGCTGTTTCTTTGCTCTTTAATTAATGATCCTTCCAGGCTTCTCCTCCAGAGAAGCAGCTAAACCAGCCATCCTTGGTTTCTGGGAAGTAGCTTGAAAGCTCTTCTGTAGCCAGTCG